>PVJA010005567.1:26505-57033 GCA_004027025.1 Myocastor coypus
TTTTTTTTTTTTTTTTTTTTTTTTTTTTTTTTTTTTTTTTTTTTTTTTTTTTTTTTTTTTTTTTTTTTTTTTTTTTTTTTTTTTTTTTTTTTTTTTTTTTTTTTTTTTTTTTTTTTTTTTTTTTTTCCTTTATAGCTTAGCCATTTTTGAATCTTAACTTTTTCACTTGGTATTACTTCTTATTGGGTCATAGAGGGCCACAAAATCTGATTTATCTGTTTTGTTGGTGAGTTAGTTAGAACTTTTCTGAGTGACATTTATATTACTGAACTATTTGATGGGATAAGGGGCTATCAGATGCCAGGCAGCATGGCCCCAGGTACTATGCCAATGTGGATATCTGTGACTATGTAAGAGTTATAGTCTATGGTGTTCTGATTATGTGCCAGCCACTACGGTAATTTTTTTTTCCAGTACTGAGATTGAACCAAAGTCTTTTCATTGAACTACATGCCCAGCTCTCCTCTGATTTGGAGGACAGGACCTTACTATGCTGTTAAATTGCCCAGGCTGGGCTCAGGCCAGTTAAATTGCCCTGGTTCACCCTCTCAGAATCCTAGGATTGCTGTGTACAGCAGTATTTTTACATATATGTCAATTTGTAATAATTACCCTGAATAGCATTTGTTCATCACACTCCAGACACAAAGAAATGGAGTTTCAACTAGTAAGGACCCTGGCAAATGGCATGGGATTTTTAAACGGCCCAGCAGCTCAGACATCAAAACTCGTGCTCCACTCAGGTTATGGTGCAGTCACTTTCTGAGTATTAGAGTATCACACATTGACAGGAAGATACTCCTTGTCATAATAAATAAATACATCTATTAATACACCAAATTTTTCTTGTATTAGTCCACTGATGGAAAGTGATTTTGCCCTAAACTAGTGCTTTAAAATACATTAAATGTGCTCCTTTTTGTTCTACCCAAATTAAGGAGTCACCCGAGTTGCTCTAAAGCCGTGGAAACTCCTGCTTGTCCTGCAGCTTCGGGAGGCCCCGAAGTCCTTGGCTTGTGGCTGAGTCAAGCCAGCCTCTGGCTCGCATCAGGTCGCCTCTACCTTCGTGTCTGAGTCCCCTCTGTGGGCTTCTTATACATCCTTTGTGGCTGGAGTTAGAGTCCACTAATTGCACAACAGTCTCACTTTGACATTCTCAACTTGATTACAGTGCAAAGATCCATTCTCCAAACCAGGTCACATTTTTATCCTGAGGAGGAAGACACGGATGAAAGCTTTGGGTCAGCAGCATGCAGTTGCTACATGGTTAAAGGAGAATAAATATGCGCCAAGCATTTTTAGTATTCTAACTTTTAAATATGTACTGTCTTTATTGAATTATGTGTTGTAGAATAATCTCATATTTCCAAATAGATATGAATTATTTCATTCCTGACTTAATGTCTTTCTGGTTTTAATATTTTACTATTCAATTTTATGAAAGCTGTTTATATATTTATATTGCCCATCACACTATTATACATATTCCAGATTTTAGCATCTCAAAACATAAGGCCTGAAATATTTCTACAATTTACTTTTCAAATTTTAATACTAGATGTATACATATTTTGTTATGAAAAAATGAGATCTTTTTTTCTCACCTTCACCATATCATGCGGAGCATATTAGAGCAAGTGGAATCAATTTGAAACAAAATTCTCAAAAATATATTATTTTTGAAATGCTCTGTTTTGGAATCTTTATTAACATTCATTTTTATGTTAATCTTTTCATGTTTATTGACATATTCAAATTGATTCACTTCCTGGGTCAATTCTGAATGTGTATTTTCTAAGAAAAACAGTTAATTGCTGGCTTTCAAGTGGGGAGTTGTAGTTCTTCCACATGGTCAGTTTACTGTTCTCTCAACATATTGGCAGTTTCTTGCTATATCTGATTGTTTTCTTCTTTGCATGTTCAGTGTTGTAGTTTAACACATAAATCTAAAAATAAGAGTTTCTCTTGGGTTGACTCTACTGACTTTAATTTTTGTGGATATTTTCTGAACTTTCTCTTGCTAAACTACAGCAGTCTAACATAATTATCTTATCTAGAATTGGTAAACAAGCAGGGGATAGCGTCCCTTCCCATTTTACTGTCTGCTAGTACAGACTACGGTAGAAAACCGGCACCCTTTACATTAGAATTCCAAAGTTTTCCTTTGAACTTGGAGCTACTAGCACAATCTAACCCATCATCCCTGTACCATTTATCTCTGCTTTTTACTCTGTCACCCCTTATTTCCACCAGAGGCATCGCTAACATCTCCATTTAATAATTTCCACTAACAACCCAGAACTCGATTAGCATAATAAGCATTTCCCATCTGCCCAGAGCAGGCTCTTTCTCATCAGTTTAAAAACTAACTACTGTACAGCAAAATCGTGGGGAATAATTAGAATTAAAGTGCACACGCAACTCGACATGACGCTCTTGCCATCCACTGGGTATAATTAGTAGGTTATGTAAACATCGTTATGCCATTGCTATACAAACTAGAGCATGCATGGGGAAGAGGACCCCTCTGGATTTTCATAAGATATCTTCTGATGGGCCATGGCCTAAGAGGACCTAAGAAAGGCAGTTTCCCACTGGTATGAGTCCAGCTTGGTTCCTACACAGTCCAGGGACCTCACCGCAGTTGTGTTCTCTGTAAACTGCAGCTTCATCCTCTAGGAGACAGTGACAGCAGATTACTGTCCCCAGCTCGCTCCCCCAAACAAGATTCATGTGTCAGATCTAAAGACAGAAAGATTCCACCACATTTGCACCTTTGGAATGAGCTCAGGGGCGTTCTGTACTTTGGCTCACCCTTTGCCTCTTCCTCACTCTTTGCAAGCCACTTATATATCTCTGTCCTGTTGGGTACAACAACTGCCTTTTCTCCTTAGCCACTTCTAGAATTTTCACCCATCTTGTGAGCTCCTCTGTAGAAACTGTTTCTTCTGCATCTTTCTCCCACCTGAGATTGTTACTCTGCGTGGATGCTTTCAGGCTATAACTCCCTCACTCCTCCACTGAGAGGAGGAAAGGATTCACAGACTGACGGTCCCTCCGAGACTGAGGGCTTGGAGCTCTGCGATTCTGGACCCTTTCTGGTCCATGATGTGTTTTTGAGCATCAGCATTTTCCTCTAGAAAATGTTCCAGATTCTGATTTATGTTATTCCTCTCCTTGGAGGCGGCTGTGATTGTCTTTGTTGGTTGCTGTATCCCCCCCCCCTCCTTTGACTATAAGCCCCAACACAGATCTGTTGGATCCTCAAGCTACATAATCAAAAAAAGCTTCTCCACCATGGCTGTATTTCTAGCATGCCTGTAATCCTAGCACTCTGGGAGGCTGAGGCAGTTGGATTGCAAGTTAGTATCCAGGAATCCTAGCCTGGATACTACATTAATGACTCAGCAAGACCCTGTCTCTCAATAAATAGCAAAAACAATGTTGAGGCATGTAGCTCAGTGTGTTCAAACCCCAGTACCATCCCTCAAAGGCTACTTAACACTAATGACCTGCATCTCAGCTCCATGTTTGCCATCTCTCCCACATCCCTGAAATCTCATTACCATCCCAAAGGGTATCGTCTAAACATCCATTATTTATTTGTTACCTCCTACTTATTTGCTTCCCAATGCCTTTTACAAACTCCTTTTATGCACATCATACCTATATATGATGTTTGCATAAGTATATGAAATAATGATAGCATACTCCTGCTGATCATTCCCCATACCACAACTTTTATGTCAGTATCAAAAATAGCAATGGATGCCATGCTAACTCCACCCCCAGGGCACACAGAGATGGCGATTGCGATTGAACATGGTGTCCACACCTGTAATCCCAGTGCTTGGGAGGCTGAAAACAAGCGAATCACTATGAGTCTGACCTATATAGTGAGGCTCTGTAGGCCCTGTACTAAATGCATTTAAAAAAAACCATAGCTATGGGGACTGATAATGTATCTCAGGGGTAGCAGATAGCATGCTCTCCTAGCATGCATGAGATTTGGGCTCAAAGTTTGGGACTACAAGCAAACAAATATCAAAACAAGATTATCACTGTGAATAATAATAATAATAATAATAATAATAATAACAACAACAACAACAAAATTATTATAATTATAATTCCCTGGCTTTTTAGGCTCATTATTTTCCCAGATAACTTATAGCTATGTTTGAGTACTTTAGATATAGAGTTTTGATGCCACATATTTTCTGCATTTTTTGTACCAGGAATTGAATTCAAGACTGTGCACTTGCCAGGCGTGGTGGCGCATGCCTGTAATTCCAGCACTTGGGAGGCTCAGGCAGGAGGATCAATGTGAGTTCGAGACCAGCCTGGGCTGCAAAAGTGAGCTCAAGGCCACCCTGCACTGCATAGTGAGACCCTGTCTCAAAAAGACAAAAAAAAAAAAAAAAAGACTGTGCACTTGCCACGCAGGTACTTGTACCTTTAAGCCAAATCACTGGCCTCATTTGTATCTTTAATGTATATGAGATACTATATTTAATCTGGCTGTGAGAATTGTGTCACTATGCATAATTCATTTTCATAGCTGAATCTTTTAACATAGAGACATATATAAATATATAAAAAATTTTCTACTGTTCTATCATTGAATTTTGAGCAGCTACTATTTCTTTCATCGGGGACCTACCACAGGGCTGCTCTGTCACTGAGCCACATCCTCCACCATCTTATTTTTTATGTTGAGACATGGTCTTGCTAGGTGGCACAAGCAGGACTTGACAGCCCTGCTGCCTCAGCTTGTCTCAGTGCTGGGATTGCAGACATGCATTACTGAACCTGATTTGGCTTCCAAAGTTTTACCATCACAGGCAGTGCTGCATGATGAACTTTCTGTACTTAGTCGTGTGCACTGGGACCATGGCATGATGTGAAATTTCCAGGATGTTAGGTCTATGCATCTTTAGGTCAATGAGACAGTGCCAATCTATCTCTCAGGGTACTTGTACACATTTTATACCTTCTTTACCATCCTTTTCCTGTGTGTCTTTGCCAGCACTTCAGTTTACTTGTTTTTGAATTTTGGTCTTATAAAATAATGTCTCAATGTGTTTTCATTTTGTGTGATTTGGATCATGAACAAGATCGAGTACATATTCCTTTATTAGATATGTATTCTTTCTTTCCAATGAAATATCATCCGTATGTCTTTTGCTCATTTTTCAAAGGATTATCTTTATAGTCTGTACTGACATTACATGTTTTTCTTTTCTGTTCTGCCTTCCACTCAAATCTTAGTGTTTGTTGAACTCAGTCTTGGCTTTCCTCATCTTTTTAAGCCCACTCATCTCACATAGTATTATCTGCTCTCAGGGCTTCGATCTGCAGCACGTCTTCAGCTTTTACGTTTCCAGACAAAACCTAAGTTTAACTCTATGCCCTAGAGAGAGCTCCTCTGGGCAAGCCCACTTGGATGTTTCTAAAGAATCACAGCTTCAATGCAAAAACAAATTTTTGTTCCAAATTTGATATTTCTTATGCTCTGCATCCCTAATGTTGTATAAGGCAGAAGTCTGGGGATCAACTTGACTTATACATAACTTCTCTCCAAAATTAGCTGTCAATTTGACCTCAAAACTATTACAGTTTTATATATAGCAAATATCATAATTTCATATATAATTTCTGAACCTGCTACAAAACTCTAATCCAAGCCTCCCCATCTCGCTGCTGTTGTAGAAGCCTTTCAAGAATTCTGGAACTGGAACCCACTCTGAATTCCTTCCTGAGTTCTCACACTAGTGCTTCCAAAGAAGAATAAGTCAGAGGAGATGGAGGAAGAGGAAGAGGAGGAGGAAGAAAAGAAATACTGCACACTTTTTAATGTATATTTGATTTATTGGATACATGAACAGTTTCTCATCTCTTCTAAAGCCTAAGGAGGCAGATCTTTCATTGGTTGATTCTGTGCATTTTGCCTGTTACATTTCCTCTATTTTTATGTGTCTGTGCTAGGGACAGAATGAGAGGTTCTTGTTCTTACTACATAGACACTCTTCACAGATCCATACTCCCTAGCTTTCGATTTCGCCTGGATTTCTGTGATAACCACCCCACATGTCCTAAGCTTTAAAAGAAATAATTCTTTCTTTCCTAGTAACTGAATAGGGCACTCTCTTGCTTAGAATGATGCTGAGATCTATTATGCTTTATTCACTTACCATCTAAGAATTAACCCAAGCATGGCTTTCCCTCAGTATTGATCCATAGTAAACCTGCTTGCTCTATTTACTTAGTAGGAATCAACCATTTTATTCATGTATCTGTCACTATGAATCTGTAATAATATTTCCATAAGGACAAGGGAAATATCTGTTTTGGCCTTCTCTAAACCCAAACTTAATAAAGACTCTGGTCCATTAGACAAATTTAATAAGCATTTATTAAAAATGATTATATTCCTATATTATTTAATTTTTGAAAGAAATTAAGGAGCTTTTTGTTGTTCCATGGTGTCACTAATCCAAATATATAACATAGAGCCCTGCATATACGTGTCATAAAATACTAAAAATTATAGGAAAAAGCAGGTGAGACAAAGCTCGTAAGTTAATAAACTACTTCCCAGGACAACATAGTGTATAATGAAATTTAGAGCAATCTAGGCTACTTAGCACATCATCAAGGCAGAAACTGAATTCGGATGGATGGAAACATTCCAGGTGAAACTGGAAAAACTGGCCAGTCCTTGAAGTACTTCTTAATTTGTTGGTTTTTTTATATGTCGTCAACTGTCATCTTAAAGTTCTCTTATATATATATATATTTTGCATTTTATTTCATTTTGATCCCAACTAAGGGAAAAGATTTAGTAGAAGGAAAAAAAGCTGATGTACTTTTCAAATCCAAAGCCAGAGAGAAAAAAAATCTAATGCCACAGTACCATAGAATGTAACCGAAGTATAAATAGTGAGTAAATTGACCATGGAAGAGAGACCCCCCCCCCCCATTAAGATCTACTCTTCTGGCTCAGAAGAAGTGCTGATACAATTTCTTTTAAATTTCTTGCCGGGTGTGGTGGCGCACGCCTGTAATCCCAGCATTCAGGAGGCTGAGGCAGGAGGATCGGTGCGAGTTCGAGACCAGCCTGGGCTACAAAAGTGAGCTCAAGGCCAGCCTGAGCTGCATAGCGAGAACCTGTCTCAAAATAAATAAATAGATAAATAAATAAATAAATAAATAAATAAATAAATAAATAAATAAATTTCTTAGAGAAGTTATGACCTTTATAAAAAGTCTATAATGTCTGGGGTTTCAGAGAGCAACCTGTTCTCTTCCACCCTATATGGTTCTCCTTTCAAAGCTATCTAATGGTCATGTTTCCAGAGCAGAGTAGAGGAGCGGAAAGGAATTTTCTGTGTCATGCTATTACTGAAGGGCCTTTCCATAGCTGCAGGTAATCTGAGCTGAAGTACTTTCCTCAGCAGGTCTGAAATTGGCTTTCAGTATTAAAGGCCACAGTTCAAGTACAACATATAAAACGTACCCTGGATTGGACAATTAAGAGAGAAGCTAAACTCTGGCTCCACGTTCCTCCAGCAAGCTGTTCCCTGTCCACCAGACCCCCGAGAGAACATACTGTCATGAAATTCATGAACTTGAGTCATGGCACAGTGAGCGGCCAGAGGAGTTAATATGCAAATGTGGCCTAGAAGCCTCGCCTGTCCTCCCAGGTCCTTTCTGGCTATTAAGGTAAAGAAGTAAGTCTGAGGTTATATCTATTCACAGAGATGAAGTAGCAGATTCACAAGGACCCAAGAAACTATTTGACAGGCCAGCCAAACAGCTCAGTGGCTTAAAGCTCCTGCAAGCAGGCACAGGGGCCTGGGGCTCTATCCCTGAGCCTGCTCTGCCAGCCTTGCCCCCAGGGTGTGTTGAGATAGAAATTGAGACTGGGAGTAGTGGCATGCACTTGTAATCCCAGCTCTTGGGAGGCTGTAAACAGGTGGGTCACTATGAGTATGATCTAGTGGTGAGACCCTGAACACCTGTAGACCCTTCCCTAAAATACAAAAAAAAAAAAAAAGAAAGAAAGAAAGAAAGAAACTTTCACTTTGACTTCTATTTAGTACATATTATTAATGGCTCTGTCCTTATTGCTGCTTAAAAGCATGGACAATTCAAAGAAAAAAAAATACATGAAGAGTTTCAAACTCCAAATGTTAAAGAGATAAAAATTTTGTATGAATATGTAACATATCATGGTGGCATGAGATGGGCTTCAGGTTCGGATAGGGCTGTGATCTAAGTGTGGCCACATGGGCACATGGCCTTGAACTGGTGTCCTAGGTCACCATGCCTGAAAGCAGGTGTTAGGTATTTGGTGGGTGTGAGAATTGTCTCAGTACTAGTGAAGTCTACTCTGTGGATTAGCAGTAGAAAGCTTCATGATGGCAGAGGGTGCCGTGTAGGCATGTGGGCTGGTGGAACAGGTGCTCAGCAGGCCACCCAGAATCAAGGTTGTGCTGGATGTTCTATGGTGCACTGAAGAACCTCCATGCAAGCAGGTGAACATGCTGTTCTTGGGTAAAATATGCTACTGCACATTCATTTGCAACCCACCAATGCAAGCACAGTGACTCCTGAGAGTCTCATGTAACAAAAATAGAGGGCAATGTTAGAAAGGATGCAGCTGAATCTGGTGGCACACGTGTATAATCCCATGATTCTAGGAAGATGAGACAGGAGGTTGATAAGTTGGAGCCCACCGTGGGAAGTTCAGCCGCTAATCAACAGAGAATGTCTCAAAATAAAATAGTTTAGAAAAGGTTGAGGCTATAGCTCAATCAGAAGGCCCTGGGTTCAATCTCCACTACTGAATAAAAAAGAGAGGGGACATGGGGTGAGGTATTAGGAAAGAGAGGAAGGATAAAAAGGAAGGGCAAGGGAAAAGGAGAGAAAGAAGAAGACAGAGGAGAGAAAGAAGGAAGGCTAGGAGGGAGGGAGACAACAGGGAGAGGGAAGGAATGAATAGAATGAAGAGAGAGAAGAAAGAAAAGGGAGGAAGGAAGGAAGGAGGGATGGAGGGAAGGAGGGAGGGAGGGAGGGAGGGAGGGAAGAACAGATGCAGAGTGGAAGGTGCACTTTCCACCTTAGACAGGACACCAAAGCTCATGTCGTCCTTGGCCTGGAAGCACCTACTGGGATAAAATTACCAATAGAACCCACATCTTCTACCGGAGAATGAACAAATTCAGAAAGATAGGGAAATGGGTCTGATCCGGGTCCCTCACATGCAATGCATTAGACAACTGTTCTGGTGCTGGGACGGGATGCGTGGTACCCACTCCTTAAATAAAAAAGACCTTTAATTTGGCTCATGGTTCAAAAGATTCAGCCTATGGTTGGCTGGCTGCAAGATCGAAGTGGCACGGTTCAGGAAATGACAGTAAGGAGCTGTTCTAGGTAGGGCAGTCAGAAAACAGAGACAGAGGACCCAGCGAGGAGCCCCTATCCTAGTCTTCTAGAACATGCCCCCAAGGACCCAGCTTCTGGCCAAGCCCAATCTCCTAACATCACACTGAACGCTCTGAACTCGTCCACAGTTGAGTCCACCGATGAGTACAGAGCCCTGAGATCCAGTCGCCTTAGAACACATGAGACATCGGGGGACATTGTAGATCTAAACTCTAACAGGCATGAATGTGGTCCATGACAAATGAAGGCAGGAGACAAGCTAATGCAGCCCAAGGAAATAAGGAATGCCTGCTCACTGGGTCCAGTCAACAAGAAATGTGCAGGTGCTAAATCACTGAAGAAACTCTTGAGGAAATCTAAACGTTACTGGAGCATGATTCTTCCATAACAGAATTAAAAAGTTTAGGACGATACACAAAGGAAGAACAGTGTCTAAGGGTGTGATTGTCTATCTCAGAACCCTAATACCTTGCCCCCAGGAAGCAGGAGGCATAATTGCTCTAATGCCTATTTGGTGGGAGATTATTTTTATCAAATGAGTTCTACTTCACAGGTGTTAGACAGTATGGCCCAACATACACTGAATAACATTCTATTCATCTGAAATAAAGTGATATGTATTTCCTTCATCCTTGTATTTCCCCCAGGCTCGTGTATTGAAACGCTGACTTTGAAGAGCAGGTTGCTGTTATGATTTGTGTCTATTTGTCCCCCCCAAAGCCTCATGTAAATCATGGGGCTGTCAAGAACGGGGCTTGAGGGGTGGGGCCAGAGGACCAGGGCGGGGCTTGAGGGGTGTGGCCAGAGAGGCCCAAACCGTTAAACTGACAGCATGCACCCCGCCCCCCAAGTACTCCAGGCCTGGCGGCCTGCCATAGAGGAATGGAGCGGATCATCCTACATATGGCAGTGCCCCAGCCTCTCCTCCAGATCCTATAGAGCAGGGACAGTATTTTGAAACCCCCAGCAACTATGAGTTAAATAAACCTTTGCTTCCCTAAGCTTGTGTGTTGGGTATTTGTCCCAGCAACGAGAGAAGAGTAACTAAGACAGTGCCATTAGGAAGCAATTCAGTCACATGATGGATCCCTCATGAATGTGGTGGCTATCTTTACATAGCAGTCCCCAGAGAATTCTCTCATTCATTTTTTTTGCCATGTCAGGATACAATAAGAAATCAGCTATGTGCACTAGAATTTAAAATACAGATACTCTGATCTTGAGCCTCTAGCTTCTGGGACTTTGAGAAGTAAAATTTCCGTGGCTTGTAAACCACTCAGTTTGTGGTGCTTTGAGACAGAGCCCTAAAGCCTGATAAGTTTGTATTAAACCTCTGTTATGGTCTGAGCCTGAAAACATCCACCTGGGTCTAGGTTGCTGTTTCTCCAATATTGTTATAGACCATCTGCATTAGTCACCTGCATAGCAGGAACTTAAAATTCTTGACTCTCTTCCCAGACATAATGCATAAGAATCCATCCAGGTGGGTCCAGAAGTCTGCATTGTTTACCAGAATTCCCAGTTGGTTCTGTGGAGGGACTTTGGGAATGACATACCAGGTGAGAAATATTATCATATGTACCACAAAATTAGCATTCAGATTATAGAGTGCTGTTAACAGGTAAATATAACATCTGTTTCTATATTTTCCTACATCTTATGGATAAAACTTATGAACTGATACTTTCTCCCAAAAAGACAACACAAAAACCTATTGAAAAAGGAAAGCTGAGTTTATTGCTTATTGCACCAGGGACTTATGGCAATGTTTTAATGGTGTCTCACTAGTATCCAAGAAGAAAGTTAAAGTTTCAAGTGGTGGATTTTATGTTTTTAAATGGACCTCTTACTATTCATAAGGTAGACTGATCAGAGTTAGGTAAAGTTGATGTACTACAGTTTGGGACAGGTTGGCCCAGTACTAGGAGAATCTGAAAGTGGTCTTGAGTAGCAAGTAATTGTTTGAAGAGAAACATACTAGTTTGATGAGGTCAATTAAGCAAGAAGGAGATAAGGAGGACTAGTGGAGGAGTCTATTTTCCAGATAAGTCTATTTCCTGGCCTGAACTACAAGATTACTCGAAATTTCTTTTTCCTGGACAAGTGATTCCTGGAATAGAACAACTAAGAGCATTAAGGAAAGCGACTCTCTGTGGCTGTGAACTGCCTACTTGTAAAGGCTTTGGATTCTCAAAGCTCTGTGGCTTAAATGCAGCAAACTGGCTGCTCTGTGTCCAGAGCCAATAGAGAAGGAACAAAGCTGTAGTTTCTAGAAGGAAGGCAGGTCCTGGCGAGGCCCTCAGAGAAGCGATTCCAACAGAGAGAAGGCAGGAAGGCACTGGAGAAAGGAAGCGCTTCTGCGGGTCTGGGTCTAAAGCCCCTGTGGTCATAAAGTTCTAGGTCTAAGACGCCCCATGAGTGTAGATCAACCCACTGATGAGATAACAGCAGCACACATCACTGAAAGAGTTAGAAACTGGTAAGGTGTGGGCAATAGAGAGCATGGCCTAGAGGGGGCTTTGTTGTCCCCAGTCCCTCCCTTCTATTCCTGCTTCCTGGCTGACACAGGCTAGCACTTTTCTCCAACACACCATTCCTGACACAAATTCGACCCTTCTTGAGGGTGGTTTATCAGGTTTTTTTTTGTGCCAGCAATGCAAAAGCTAGTAAACCAATCCTGAGACAAAGGAAATGCATGTACTCGGTGTCTCCTTTCTCCATGGACAGGTTAAACATTTTGTTTTATTTTATTGTACTATTTTATTTTATTTTACTTTATTTTACTCTACTCTAATCTATTTTATTTTATTTTATTTTATTTTATTCTATTCTGGAACAGGGTTTGGTCAAACCCAGGTCATTCACACTAAGAATCATCCCTCATCCTTTTCTAATCATCATGAGGCAGCATCTTACTGCACCTCTAAGTTGTCCAGGCTGAATTCAAACTTGGGACCCTCATGCCTCAGCCTCCCCACCTGCTGGGCCTATGGGTTTGTGCTTGATGCTGGCTGGGCTTGCTCCCAGTAAATTCTACTAGTAGAATTGCCATTCTACTAGAGCAACTACAAATTTCAGGATTACGTAGTTTTTTTGTTTTGTTTTGTTTTGTTTTTTTAACACCGTCGCCCAGGGGCCAGTGTGAGGAGTAAAGGACTTCTTGGAGACTTTACGGACATCTCAGAGCATCCTCTTATACATGTTCTATAGTCTTAATGGTATAGTTCATTACATGTCAACTTACATGTGCAGAAGCTTGAGTGAATTTTGAGTAGACCATGGTAGTGCAAACCTGTCACTGCTCCACTCTGGGAGGCAGGAGAATCATAGGTTCAAGACCAGCTTGGGACAGTTAGTAGGTAGACTCTGTCTTGGAAAAAAAAAAAAAAAAAAAAAAACTAACAAAATGGAGCAGCTGCCACTCAATGCACAGGTCGTGTTCAATGTACAATACTACAAAAAGAACAAAAAAAGTAAGCTGTGAATTATTTTCAAGTGTAAATTATGTTTCAATAAAGTCTACTTAAAACAATCCTAATAGTGAAAGCCTTTACTGCCTGAATTTTTACTCCCTCTTACAACCAAGAAACTATGCCCCTTGCATTAGCCAAGATCTCTACTAGAAATAGGAGCCCACATCAGTCAGAAAACATTAGTTGAATTTAATAGAGGCAGGTGTGGAGCAGTCATGGAAGTGTTCACACATCTAAGAGCCTCTGCTGGCCTTGCCACGATAGCGAAGGAGCATGGACACGCCTCTCTCTGAGCCTGTCTTTCTGAAAGGTACACTGTGCAAATTCCTCACAGGGCTCTGTCCATGGTCAGAACAAGTTGTTGGGACCGATGGATGACTATGGGCCCTCAGGCACTCTGATTTTCTTGGGGTGATAGCCATTGCTCTCTCTCTCTCTCTCTCTCTCTCTCTCTCTCTCTCTCTCTCTCCCTCCTAGCTCACCTCCTCATGGAACCTAAATCTGCTGCCAAAGCAAGAGAAGTGCCAGGATTTCTAAAGAAAAGAGAGTTGGGTGCTATGCCATGGAGAATGGGCGCCATCTTTCTTCATGCTATTCTGCTGCCCATGCCATTGGCTCCTCTTCTCAATGCGGCAGGGGACTTTGGTGGGAAGGAAAACCCAGTCACGCCCAGCTTCTCTCAGCTCTCCATCACACTCAGATGCAGAAACCTGATTCTTGCCATGGTTCTGGGCTCTTCATGAGAGATCCTTGGAGCTATGAGAGGTCCTTGGACTCTTCATGAGAGGTCCTTGGAGCTGTGACTGCTACTGCCACCATTATAGAAGGAAGGAAAACACAGTGCACTTATGGGGACCTGCAGAGCCCTGCACCAGTTCCTACCCCCAGTGTTGTTGGAGTTTGACAGAGCAGTAGCAAAACTGCAACCACCTGTCTGGCCAGTATCATGATGTTATGCTTGCCAAGCAGATGCTTATGCCGCTGAGCTATCTCTCTGGCTCCAACTCATTTCTTTTACAGTTGTTCTTTGCATGAACAGCACAGCAGGCAAGCACAGCTCTCCCACACCTCCCTCAGGTTCTTCCTCAGATGAAGTTGGTAGAAGTGCACTGCATATTTACTTGTAACAATGATCTTAGTGTGAACTCTAGAAAGTTCTAGAAGTCTATTCATGTATCTCTATGCTTAAAATGCCTGCAATCTGGTGTGTAATACTGATGAGGAAAAACATCAGAGAACTAAAGGTTGAACAGCAAAACAATCAAGACTATGTGAAGAAGCTTGGGGCTTGGAAGGAGACAGAAAGGAAGGAAGGGAAATGAAAAAATTCAAGATGCAATATGTACCTGTACCAATACCTGAGGATGAATGTATTTATTATGTATTGCAAACATGTACTAATAGAAAGGGCTCATAAAGCCGTCTCAATTCTTATATGCACAGCTTTGCTTAAAACCTAACCTTATGCAAAGCACGAAGCTGTCACCTTTATAATAAAAGCAAATGGGAAAAAAATTGGACTCATTCTGCAAAATCTCTTTCCCAGGGAACTCTTGAGAAAGACGCGAATCAATAGCAGCCACAAGGACGGGGTAATGTTTCTCGGTATACATCTACCTTGTTTCCAAAGAAACTTTCTTTTTCAGCAGCTTTCTGCAGCTGAGCAAATGCTAAAAATCACAGGGGAAACCTATTACCTGACGCTAATAGGGTTTGAGAGAGAAGCAGGCACTGTTACTAATATCCTCATTCTGGACTCCGAGATAAGAGACCTTTCTGTGCAGGGCTTTGTTAGAAGTGGAATTTCTCATCTTCCCTGCTGATAAGATGTCCCCGGTTGTTGAAAGCATTCTTGCGCCTCCATTTAGCAGGTTATGAATGGAGCCATCTGTGCAGCCAACCCTGAGGAGCCTTTAGTCGCCTGCAGCTCCAGCTCTCACCCACCCCTGTTCTCTGAGCCCCGTAGTTAAATCTGGCTGAGCATCCTAAGCCATGACATTTGGGGTCACAAAGACTTGCACAGAGCCACAAGTGTCTGCAGCCAGGCTCTGGACTACGTCAGTATCCCCTGTGTGGCACCTGGAGCACATCCTCTGAGAAATGCTCAAGACAGGTAAGAAGCAGTGCCCAGGTGGAGCATGTTAAATGACCATGGTACAGGTAATGATCTCAGATGCATGGCCCCCAAGGGAACCCCTGTCCGTGTTGACTTGGAGAACCACATTGCCTCTTATAGAATGAGATGCACCATGAGCAGCTTCACCACAGTCATGAGTCTTTTTTTTTTGCTCTGGTACCATCCATCCTGCCCTGCCTCAGGAGCTCCCAATTTTCATTCAAAACACCGGTCGCTACCCTGTCTTGGGGGGTCACATAACACCTCATGATGTTAGTGGGTGACCAAGCCTTGGACACACAAGGACTAAAAGTTCCTTCCATTTTTCTCAGCAGTGACATCTTAGTATGCTTGACTCTTGCCCTACCCCAGGCCATCCTGTGCTGTTTTGTTTTTAAAACACTTTTTTCCCCATTAGATCAGATCCCCCTAGTGAGAGGCCAATTTAATCTGATCCACCTTCTCAAAACAGCATCTTACCTTTGTTGACTTCTTGATAAACATTTAGATGAGTGTTGAACCTGTTTATATAGTGAGCTAACCTCAGGGAGAAAACCAATACAAAAAGTTTAAATTCTCCAGCCTCGGCTATATCTCAGTTATGTGTAATAATTTTATCTTCCTTCCTTCCTTCCTTCCTTCCTTCCTTTCTTTCTTTCTTTCTTTCTTTCTTTCTTTCTTTCTTTCTTTCTTTCTTTCTTTCTGACACAGTCTCATTTTGTGATTCAGCTTGGACCTGAATTCACTGTGTAACCCAGGCTGGCCTTGAACTTGTGGCAATCCTCCTGCCTCAGTTTTCAGTGTGCTGTAATAATAGTCATGCACCATCACATCCAACGGGGCAGCTATTTTAATTTTTAATTGTTTCTTTATTTGGCACAGGGTCAACTTGGAAGTTATTTTAATTTTTTAAAAATTACTTATATATTTGGTATAGGGTCTCACTATAATTTGGTCACAGTGAAATGTGACATCCTTTTTGGTACTAAGATCAGAACAGTAGGTTTTGTCTGATGTTTAAACTTTCTCATCCTTTATCAGGGAAGTAAGTGTGTCTTCTATATGTGGGTGTTTGCCGTGTGAAAGCACAGTGCCTGTTACCACCTGGGCTTGGGGAGTCCCTTCAGCTCTGTTTTGCTCCACTGTTGCCCCACACTCATTTACCCATCATACAAGAAACATACATGATTATACTCGCTGGATGCAGCCAAGTAACCAAGACACTTTAAGTGATAACTGAAGACATGCAGGGAAGATGCTCAGGAGGCATTACCCAAAGTGAAGGCCAGAAGGCTTCCTGGTTCCTTAAGCTGTGGAGCAGGAATCCCTCTACAACACCTTAGACCATTTGCTTATCTTGAGCATTGCAAATTTGACCAATAAAATCACTTCCTTACTTCTCCTTCCAATAGTAACAGATTTGGTCATTCAGACTTAATGCAAAACTAGAAAACCTGGAAATGATAAAAAAAAAAAAAAAAAAAAAACCTGATTAGTAACATTAAATTTACAAGAAATTCAAAATGTACTGATCCAAAATCATGGAAAGAACCGATGCATAACAGTATAAACTCAGCACATAGGACGCTTTTCTTTTATGATTTTGTCCAGTCTTAGAAAAGGTGACTCCACATGAGACAAGGAACAGTGCCCCACCCAACTTGTGAGACTCAGGAGACCTTGTTTGTGAGGTGTCCAAGACCAGGCAATGACCAAGAACTTTTTTAGACATTTGCAAAACTCAGAAGAGTCTTCTGAAAGTTAGAATGCACTGTATATAAATCTTTTCAGGAGAAAGAGAGCATCACATTAGTTTCAAATTTTTATACCAGCAATATTTTAAATTAATCACAAGAGACAGACCAATTACCAAACTACAGGGCTTCCAGATATTAGAGTAATTAGACACATATTTTAAAATAATTAGAATCAAGATTGCAAAAACAAATAAATACACAAATTTTAAAAAAATTGGGAAATGTGATAGAGAACTAAAATAACAAAAATAACATAGCTAATTTCTTAAAGAAAGAAACAAATACAAAATATGCCAATTAAAAATATTATAATAAAAATTACAAACTCAATGAGCATGATTAACATCTGATTAGTCACACTGAAGACAGAATTAGCCAGTACAGAAAAGAGAATAAGAAGCAAATTGGACAAAATAAAACGTAGATGGATCCATGAAGTTGGATTTCCGGGACATGGGAAAAGCACGTGACAAAATCAATACTTGGGGACAAAAGATGACAAGCAAAATTCAGTGACTGTGTGGATGAGAGTGATGAAAAGAATAAGTCAAAAGAAATTCTTCTATCCCAGCACTCGGGAGGCTGAGGCAGGAGGATCGGTGCGAGGTCGAGACCAGCCTGGGCTACAAAAGTGAGCTCAAGGCCAGCCTGAACTGCACAGTGAGACCCTGTCTCAAAAAAGCCAAAAAAAAAAAGTCCTTCTGGTGGCTTGAGGGCAGAAATTCTGAGATCAAAGCCAAAGTGACACTTCAAAATATGGAGATTAAAAAGAAAAAACAATGATTTTCAAAAGATGTAAAAATTGAACTGAATAATAACCTTCCAAAACATGTGCAAATAAAAAGTAGTGTGATAGCCTTAAATAATGAAATGAAGAACTCCTAACATGGGATTTTTCTATCTGAGAAAATTAATCTAGAATGAAGGGGACATGAAGACAGTTTTAGACAAACTGTATCTGAAACTACTTGTCACTAAAAATCCAGATCTGAAATGAATATCAGAGATGTTCTTCAGGCCAAAGCAATAACTCCAAATGGAAGGCTGATGTTTCAGACAGGCACAAAGAAACACTAAAATTATAAATATGTTAATAAATCTCTCAAGCAAAAGTTGACAGAAAAATGAAAGAAAATATTTCTTTCGGAAACAGGTAACTGGGAAACTACCTCAGCCTATCTTATGTGATGCCACTATAACCTTGGTTCCAAAACAATGAAATAACAAGAAAAATATTATAGGTCAGTGCACTATTGCACAGAGACATCAAAATTCTAAGTTTTATGAAATTAATTTGGTATTTGTAAAGTTAGTACTATGTTACCTTTGACTTATGTTTATGAAGAATGAAAGATTTTTGCATATAAAAATCACTTACTATGTATATTAATAATTTATATAAATCAATGATTATAATTCATCATACTGAGAAATCTAGGAGAAAATATCATCATAGTTGATATAGGAACAATTGATAAAATTTAATATTTAAATATTATTGTTAAATCATGTTATATATAATCGATATTTCCAAGTAGTGACAGACAGAAAGCAAAGCAAAACCAAAATTACCTTGATGAGAAATTTGGAAAATACACTGTTAAAGGGTGAAAGCCTTCTTGTTCCACGTGAAGAAAGTTCCACTTATCTTTTTGCTGGAACTTCTAGTTTGTGTCTAAAGGAAGTCAAAGTAGCATTTTCACATCTAGGAAAAAAGCATTATTTTTCAGAAATGATAGGAGGAGCCTATAGATATAATATTTGTACAAATAAGTTCAGTAAGATGCAGATATAAAGTGAAAACATAGAAACAAAATTTATCCCTATATATCAGCAACCAGGAGCAAGAAGCAAAAATTTTTGGACAAGCTAGTTTGTAATAGAACAAAAATTAATACTTGGTGAGGGAGGATAATGAAATTACTGATGATCTCTACATAGTGAAGCATGCACTAACATTAACAAAAGGGTGTACTATGCTTATGGATTGAGAGGCCCAAGATTTTAAGATGACAGTTTTTCCATAAATATCTGAAAATTCAATGCAGAACTTTTTTTGCTCAACATCAAAAAGGTGATTTTACAATGGATCAGGCAATGCAGTGGATCAAAAGTGAGTTATTTGACAAGAAAAATAATGAAGAGAGGGCTGCATAAATGATGAACACAGTTTAATGCTAGCTTTTAGTAGTTAAATGAAGTGGAGCTGTAGTAGTTAAATGAAGTGGAGCTGGTGCATGGTTAGACAAAAGAGCACAGGAATACAAAACTGCCTCCTGAAGTAACATGTGCCTAGGTGCCTAGTTGGGGGGTCAAAGGAGAAATTACAAAGCAGAAGGGACTAAGGGGGTCTTTTGGTCAATACCATTGGAAACATTTATGAAAAAATAATTTTTATTCTATCTCATAGCACAGTACGATGAATAGACTCAGAGACAGAAGCAGTCCTCCAGAAGGTATTGTAGGATATTTTTGTGTCCTTTAAATAGTGAACACTCTTAGTAAAAGATAGGAATATTCTGTTGTCCTGCATTAAAATTAAAACTTATTTTGACCGAAACAATGAAGTATTAAGTACGATATCTTGTGCATGCATACAATTACCAAGGGACTCATATTCCTTAGAGACAGAGAATTTTTCCTAAGAACCGATGGGAACAGAAAGGACTGCGTGACAGAAACAGCTGTGCTGCTGATGTCACCTGCTCTCTCCAGTCTTGTACAAAGTTGCAGCGAAAGGGATTTCAAAACAACCATCGTCTGTCGTTAGGCTTCTCCTGTGCTCTGACCCTTCTCTCTTGGATGCGTCTAGGCTGCTGTTCCCTTAACAGCCTGCCGCATGGAGGCCCCTCTAGTTCCTGGTCACATTCTCAGCTCCACCTCCAGAAGGTTACTGGAATGATGGTTCCTTCCCAGTCTCCTAGACACAGCCCTCTACTGCCGCTGCCCTTGTGACCAAGCTGTGTGGACTATCCAGCTGCATCCCAGAGTCAGGCCACGCACAGCCCCAGCTCCGCTCCTTTGATGAGAGAAGATAGCATCTGCTTTCAGATGACTATGGGCCCTACAGGGAAAGTGTAGCATAGCTCTCCTCCTCCTCCTCCTCCGCCTCCTCCTCCTCTTCTCCTCTCTGTCTCTTTCCTGTCCTTCTTTCTTTTCCTTCCCTTCTCTTTCCTCCTCTTTCCCCTCCCCTCCTTTTTTTTAAATTTAATTTTATTTATTACTTTCCATAAGAAATAACAATATGATAGTTTCAAAACACATTAGTAGTACATTTGCAATACTTGACACATTACATATTGTCCTCATAATAGTTATACAGAGCACAGGGTGTAGACATGATGAATTTTCTAATCGATGCTGGTAAGGAAGGAAAAGAAAAAAAAAGAGAAAAATTTCTTCTCTTTGAACTGTGAGGAAGAAGTTGTATACATAGTCCAATGTTCCTTATTTGCATTGGGTGACTGGTGAAACCGGCAGTGTTGGAAGCTGTTGATTTAAGCCTCTTGTAGGTCATCATGCTAATCTAGCTCTGCCTTTTATGCCTCATAATTAAGCTTTCCTGCTGGGTGATCTTGCCCTCTTCATTTCTCTTCACCCCCTATTTCTTCTTCATTGTTTCTCTGCCTTCATCTCCTTCCCTTTATTTTCTGGGTAAAGTGAAATGGGGTCTTCTCTTTCTTTTTGTCCCTCTGTTTCCTCCCACCTCTGTACATTATCCTATAGTACTGAGGGGACTTAGCTGTCTGACTTCCTGGTTTCCTGTTGCCCTCCTAGGATACTTTCCTCCCTAAGTCCACATGACTGCCTTTGCTTTTCATGAATTGGTGTGCATTTCTACTCTCGCTTGTTGACAGTGCATGTTGTCAGGTGGCCTTGGCAGCCTAGAGGATCACTCAGTTCATGTTCAATGCAAAAACACCACAAACCGGCTCTCTAGGGAGCCCTTCCAAGTCCTTTGTCATTAGCAAGCTTCACTGCCACGGTGACACAGTGTCCAACACCCACAACTTAAAGGAGAAGTTAAACTTGGCTCACATTGTCAGAAGACCCAGTCCTTGGGCAACTGGCTCCAAGGCACAAGGTGAGGCCATGGAAAACTGCTCATACCACGGTGTGAAGAAGCAGAAAGGAAGGAGCGCCTGGGCAGGACCCAGTGCCCTTCAGAGATGCACCCGCTCTGGCCCATCTCTTCCGCTCTGCCCCCCTTCCTTGCAGCACATTCAGCCAAGAACTCAATAGCACATTAAGAGGCTGATGAGCACAGCACCTCCATGATCTGTGCCTTCCTACCTCCAGTCACAAGCGATGTGGGGCAGACACTAGGGACCCAAACCACAATGTGACCCAAGCTCCACCTGACCCCAGTTGCATGATCTGTGAAAACTCCAGGTCACACCCCCTGGCTATAGAAAAAGGGACCTCAAGTCATGAACAGGTCATTATTATCCAAGAGAACCATGCTGGCTTTGGTGTGGTGTGGTGTGTGTATGTGTGCGTGCGTGTGTGTGTGTGTGTGTGTGTGTGTGTGTGCGCGCGTGCATGTGTGTATTTCAGCTTTGGAACCTGGGGCTATGATAGGGTGAAATGAATTTTATGTGTGTGGTTCACTCTATTTCTTCAAACATTCTGAATGATAATTAGCTTTGATTTTTTACATCTATTCATAATGATAGCGGAGGGCAAAGCACAACAGAATGGGGGTTGCAAGCTTTCCACTTAGCAATTAATTCTATTATTAAATGCTAAGAAAAAATAAGTGCCTGCCAGCTGTAGCTTTATTATGTTTTCCCAGAAATAATAAGGAGAAAACTGTGAAAGTATATCATTTATTTCTCCTTTTCTCCCCCACCCTTGTAGAAAAAGAAAAAAAAAAAAAAGAAAAGAAAAGAAAAACCTCATGGGTAGCTGCTCCTTCGTTTTGAAAATACAATTATTCTGCTGTGAGGCTATGGCTTGGACACAGAGTATAAAGAAGAGGGTAGGTAGGCAGAAGAGATCTTTTCCTTATGTATTCTTTTGTATTAGAGTATTAGTCTGCATCGGATACCAGGATAAGCAAGATGAGGATTTTAATCCTATGAGGAATACTGAGAACCTCTTCTATAGATGTGTACACTTCTGAATTACACTGACATATGGTGAATAGCAGAGTAGAGAAATAAGCAGCACTCTGGATCCATAGGATGAAGGGTAGCAAGACACCCGTGATACCTGGGATATCACATTGTTCTTGATCATCAGTCAACAGAGCACAGCTGACCTCTGCCAGCACCATGCCTGGGTAGCAGTTGATCCTCACTAAACCTGAGCTAGTTCCGAATCTGACCTGCACGTCTGCTGCAATTCTGCTCTTCCTTCATGATGAAATGGGAAGTGAAACTGGCTCTCAGTCCGTGCTACAGTAAAGTAGCACAGTCCCCCAGCTCAGGAGTGTAAGTCAGAGTCTGCAAAAGAAGAGGGCTCAAGCTCAGAATTCAAGCCATTCATTTATTCCTAATTCCCAGGCATTCAGAATGACACCATTTTATGTCACAGATGGGTCACTATGACATAGATACGCCGTGCCATTTCAGTAGATGGTAGTTTACTACTGTGACAGAAAGCTGCGACATGTAACTAGCAGTCGGCTTAGAAGTAATTGAAATCTTACGTGTTGCCTCTGCTAGCTGTGGCCCTAGGTATATTGCATACCCAAAGAAGAATCATCTTTACTCTGTCAGATGGGTTGATGATGCCTCTTTAGGAGATATTAGGAAAACCACATGATCTGTGGAAAGAGGTCTGACTTCATCTAAGATTCCAACGGCTACTTTTGTGTTCTGTGCAGTCTCACGTTGGTGGCATGATCTTAAAATAAGATTCTGGTTCATGCAACCGAGCCTTGCGTTCCTGCTTCTCCTGATACATGGAGTGGGTTCTGAGGTCTTGCCAAAATGTGCTTAGTGACAGAGATTCGGACATCCACACATTAAAACCCTTCCCTGGGTGTACCTCCTCTGTGTAGCTGACGTCAGTTCCGGTCCCCGGGACTTGTGGGTCAAGGTTACCTGCTTCTCTCTGATTCCAGTCCAACTCCTGGGAGTGAAAATCGTCACATCTGCATGATGCATGAGAACCACCGGATCTGTTCAGACAGAAAGTGATGCTCACCTTCTGCTTGAAGCTGGCACGTTGTAGCTTGCAATCCTGAAGATCTTTTCTGGCAAGCACACAGAATTTTATGTTTTGTTCTGAAGCAAACCCTCATGCTTTTGTTGGGAGCAGGGAACGTCCCCTTATTTTTCTATAGGTCGGATTTGATTTACACAGAATGCCCCGCCCCCGCCAGCTCCAAAATGCCGTCTGAAAGCGAGACACTGCTCTGAATTGGGCCCACATCTGACTGCACCTAGCTAGAAGGCAGGAGCCCACTCATGGCATTTGGGGGAGCACAGACTGAACACAGCACTCCTAGCCTACAGATGAGTCTCCCAAGTCTCTACTCTCCTTGCCTCCTCTTCCTGCGTGTGACTGAATCCAGCAGTGCTCCGCCAGGTGCCCCTCCTTGTTTCTCTCCTTCCTCTGTCAACATCTTTACTGCCCCAGGGCCAACCTCCCCTCTCCTCCATGACATTGCTGCCCCATGCTTCGGCCTTCCAAACCACCTTCTTTTTCAAAACAATGGCTGGCCACCCATAACTGTATACCTTCATGGGTAATCGTGGGTCCCTGCCTGGAATGCCCACTCTCAGCTTTCCAGTTAGCTTTCTGCTCTACAGTAAAGCACCACAAGCTCTTTTCTGATTGACTTCAGAAGACACCAGTGGTAGCTTCCAGTCCTTAGAAGAACCATGCTTTCCTGACACCACCTGTTGGCTCGTCATCCTCTCGGAAGGAACTCTCCCCAGAGCAGAGTGATCTCTGCAACATCCCTAAACTAGGCTCTTTGGGTGAACAGTCACATCCTGGAACCTCTCCTTTCTTCTATCCTGCCCCCCTGACAGCCTAATTGGATCACAGCTGAGTGAGCTTCAGCCACAATGTGTCGAGCAGGAGTTACATCAACAGACTCCGTCTTCCAAATAAAAGGGAAAGACTTCCATGGGAACAGCACTGGAATATGGAAGCAGTGACACCGGAAGCAGGGCGGCACCGGGCTTCAGCCAAGGTGAGAGCTGTAGTGCAGGAAGACCAAGTCAGGGCCACTGAGGACAAAAGAGGAACTGCCCTTGCTTGGGGCCTTTACCTACATATTTCTCTTCTATGGGGGAAAAAAGCACTGCTATGCCGTAAAGCCATTGTTGGCTTAGTTTCCAAGTCTTTGCCACCACACACTTAGCAGGCTGGTACAATGCTTCGCACCTTTTATTGAAGAAGTGTTTTTTCATTCATTCAGCAAACAACTGTTGGCTTTTAGATGCAGTGGTAAAGCTTGGGCTCCTTCCCTGCTGGAGTGAAGCGCATAAACAGTACAGGTCTGGTGCACAACGGCAGAGCATGGTGCAGCATCACGGTGCAACGGGATAGCCTGGGAAGAAGAATCCATCGTGTGCAGTAAAAGGGTTAGTGCTGGAGGTGAGCAAGGCAATGGGCAGGAAGAGTTCTTGGAAAAAGTGAGATTTGGAGGTGGAGACCAATAATGCACTGCTGCCGCCTTTATGAAGAAGTAGAGAGGCAAATGGTTTGAGCAAGGAATTGGTTCCGGGAAGGACACAAAGACAGTGAGGCTGCAGAGCAAAGAGTGTGGCAGCAGATCCCACGTGGGGAGTGCTGTCTGTCACCTTGGAGCACAGGGAGGGTTTAGAGGGTCCCTGGTCGCGTCAGCTGATTTGTGTTTTCCCCGCACTTACCCCACTGAAGGGAGAATGTGCTGTGAGGAAGGAGGACATGGAGGCTGGCCAGGAAGTGGCTGGATTCAAGCTGCACTTTAGGTGAAGCCAAGACTTACTAATTTGAGGTCTGAGGAAAAAAAAAAATGGAAGTACTAGAGATGATTCTCTAGTACTAATCACTTGCATGAATGTTGGTGGCATTTTCTAAGATGGAAAAAAAATTAAGAAATCAAAATGGTTTAGGGATGGCCTGATAGCTCAGCAGACCAAAGTACCTGCTTAGGCAGAGCATGCCAAGCGGGCCCCGCCCATGGGGCCCACTGAGATGGTGATGCAGATTGGGTGTGGTGGCACACGCCTTTAATTCCAGCACTGCGGGCGGCTGAAAACAGGAGAATCACTACAAGTTCAATCTATGTAATGACAACCTGTAGACCCTGTAGACCCTGTCCTAAATATAGGAAAAACAAATTGTTTTAGACTGGCCATTTTTGAGGCATCAGTTTAATGCTCAACTGAGAATGTCAGGTAGGCTATGGGAGATGAAGAGATAGTTCAGGGCTGGAGATAGAATTTGGGGAGCCATCAACCCATGAAGACCAGATGAAGCCTCCAAGGAGTTGGAGTGACTAGAGAAGAGAATGAATGAGGAGAGTTTGGGAGGACCAAGCTACCTAAGGAAGGCAGCTGTCCAAGAGAGAAGGAAGAAATAAAGGAAACTAAAAGGAAAGATCAATGACATAAAAAGAAGACATAGGAGCATGATGTCCTGGGAGGTTAGGACAGAACCAGCTTTATGAGTAGGAGAACCAAAGCTCATGGTCGAGTTGCACAGAGAAAGCTTGAGAACTGATCGTCAATTCCTTAACTAAAGAGTTGCCGATAGAGTGATGGGAAATAAAGTCAGGTAGTAATAGAGAATAAAATAAAAGGCCAGCACAGACACTGTTCTCGAAGAATTTGGGGAGAGAGGAAGGGTCTACAGGGTGTTCAGGGTCTCACTTCTAGGGACTTGGACTCATAGTGATCCTTTTTAATAGCCTCCCGTGAGCTGGGATTACAGGCATGCACCACCATGCCCGGTCTCAATTGCCACCTCAGTGCACCCAAGGGGTGGAGCCAGCACTGCAGGCCTGGGGATTGGACCCTTGGCTCCTTCACCTGCTTTTAGGTATTGTTCTCAGAGAACTATGCCGTGAGAAAGCATGATAGTTGGTTGTGTTGAGAGGGATACATGAGGCTTAGGAGTTTTTCTTTATAATGAAATATATTAAAGATGTCTTCTGATGAGAATGAACCAACAGCAAGAGTAATGATGAATGATGGTGTAGAAGAGAGGGTGCGGTGTCAGGAGCAAGGATTTAATTGACAGACAGGATGAATCCACCACCCAGGAGTGTAGTCTGTTCTTTACTGTAAGAGAGCACATGGAGAACGCAAGAGTCGCCTGCTTAGTGATTGCGTGATGCAAAAGACATTCACAGCGATGAGTGAGGAGGAGATAGATGCATAGATGCATGGATAAATGCCTTGATTCATGAAACCCTGAATGCATGGATGAGACAGACAGACAGATAGATAGATAGATAGATAGATAGATAGATAGATAGATAGATAGACAGACGACAGACAGACAGATAGACAGATAGATGTGAGGATGGATGAATGGCTGAATGCCTGGACATAAGGATGTATCGATAGAAAGATACAGGATGCATGCACGCATGCATAGATGGGCAGCTAGACTGCTGTGTGGATGGGTTGGTGGATGGATGGATGAACATCTACATGTATGCATAGCAAGATAAATACTGTTATACTTTTTAACTCTTAAGGAAATGTGTCAGAAATTTTCTCAGCGAAATGAATGATTTCTCCAGTATTGAAATCCCAAGCTATCAAACCACATTTTTCTACAAAAAAAAAAAAAAACTTATAAAATGAGAGTCTTAGGAGATTTGTGAAACAGACAACTGTTTTGTGTTTCTGCAATCTCAACTCTATCTCTTCTGACAAGAACCATAAAAATGTAGGTGAGAAAGAAAAGAGTGATCAGAACAGAATTACAAACACAGTAAAACTTAGAGGAGATAAAAATGTGTTGAGACTTCAGGGCTGAGAGGTTCTTTTTATTATTGCTCTGAGCGGAGTATTGTAATATGTACTGCCAATATATTCCCCAACTAGATTTAAAAGAAAAAGGTACTCAGCAGAGTTGATCCAATTAACATTTTATAATAATTTCCAAGAGGGAGAAAAATTGCATTATCTGGTTCTGTGAAATAAGTTTTAAAAGTGTTTACTGAGTTTCGAAGAGATTTGCATTTCACCATAACTTTGAGTTCATGGGTGAGTTGTAAGGTCTAAAACTCAACACAGGGAAATTTCTCTCATTTAATCCATAATAAAAGCAAGCTGAAGGGAACCTCAAACTCTAAAGATTTTTCTGGAGAAAAAAACTAAATGAAGTCAACACAGTGAATTTGGAACAGCAGGTTAACTACAGTGATAGCCCATCGTAAGTTCCCAGTATGGATTAAAATCCCAAATCTACCACTGATTAATTAAAGGATACTTCATAATTTTAAACCTCAGGTTATTTATTTTCAAAATGGTACAAACTCTACCATAAGGAAATTTTACCAATATTTGTAGATTTCATCTACGTAAAGTACCTGTTAGACAGAAGTTTGTTATAGTAGAACACCTCAAAGATGGCTTTTTTGGCCATTTTTATTAAACGTTTTCTTTTTTCTTCTTCTTCTGTTCCTCTTTTCTTCTACAATCCCATACCTATGGAAGCAGAAGCATTGATGTAAATAAAATAAAAATAAAGAATGTTTCCTTCAGTGTCCTTCTCTCATAATGAATTTATTTTTATATACATCTAACAGCAAAATACACACACACACACACACACAGTGCATACATTTCCCCTAAAATATTATTATTGTTTTATTTATTTATTTAGTATAGGATCTATAGGGTCTCATTACACAGACCAGACTCACAGTGACCATCCTGTTTTCAGCCTCCCAAGTGCTGGATTACAGGCACATGCCACCATGCCCAGTCTCAATTGCCATCTCAGTGTGTGCCAAGAGCGGGACCAGCACAGCACACCAGAAATAAATCCCTGGTCGCTGTTCTCTGCCTATGCAGGCACTCTAGTACACTGAGCTAAGCACCCTTAGTATTTTACTTAATTTTCAGATAACTTCAACAAGAATAAGATTTTTTTTTTCTGTTTTGACTAATTGATTTCGATTCTGGAAGCATTCTACCTTGTGATAATTTATGAACACTTTAATGCGTTGCCCTCAAACTGTCAAAATTCACTTTGTGGTAGTTTCAACTCAGATATTAAAGGGAAAGAGTCTCATTTCATTAATTCATGAGTGTTTCCAAGGTTGTCCAACTCTGTCCTTTTTCATCCCCCTCCCAATCTGGAGAAAGCAATGGGAATCTGCCCATGGTCACCCCTCAAGTAGCATTTCAAACGGTATAACCCCCTGGTTCTCACCCACATCCACAATAAAATTCCAGAACTGTGTCCACCATTCTATTTGTTTCCTTCTCTCTCTTCCCTTTGGGGAACCCTTTCACTGTTTGTCACATGGAGAGAAAGACATCGCATATCGTCTAGAGCCAATGAGACACTTGTTCCAGCATCTAAAACCTCCAGAGAGGCTACCAATGGAACCAGAAGAGATGGCAGGCAGCCTTGGCCAAAAAAGTACACCGCACAAATAAAATCTGGTACACACGTTTTCAGGTGTTAAGTTAACAAGCTAACCAAATCTCTCATCCATCCTTCCTGCCATGGAGCCTTACATGTACCTGTATTCTTTGTTCTGCCCTCGGTATTCCACTCCTCGCAGCCTTCATTTCTCCTGACTTACCTTCCAGGTATAAATTCAACCAACTCTCTCTAGAGAAAACTCTCTTGGCTTCCCACATCTAGGTTGTATTCCTTTGTCACGTGTTCTCATTGAATCTCTGTTACACAAAGCTAACAATAAGACAGATCACAATTTATTAATTGTGTGAATTAACATGATGAATGTGTGCTTTATTTACTCCTGCTCACCTGACTACCAACACCATACAGTGGAAATATCTCTGATCAGGCTCTGCGCATGTGGAGAAATAAGCAAACGTTGTTTGCATTAGGTATTAGAATGCACCAGTACCAAGATGTTATGATTTGTGTATAGGTGTCCCCTCAAAGCCTCAGGCAGTCTTGGGTGGCTTCAGGAGTTTGTAACTGATTATTGTGGGTGTAGGTGCTGCCTGGTTCAGGTAATTTGCATTTCAATGTAAGGAAGGAAGAGAAGTTAGCTGCGGGAGCTACTGCTACTCTCTCGCTCTGCTCTTGCTCTCTGCCCACCGCCATGGAAGGTTGCCCTCTGCCATGTGCCACTCTGCCTTGGAGCCAGCTGAAGGTGAACTGAAACCTTCAGTAACTATGAGCTAAATAAACCTCTCCTCCCTTCATTTTGGGCGTCGGGTATTTGTCCCAGAAATGAGAGGAGACTAACTAAGACACAGGGCAAGACCATGTCCCCTTCCTCTGTATGTGTCTGTGTGCACATTAGCGTACGTAAACGCATCCATGTGCATGTACACGTACACACGCGCACAGCAGCACAACACCACTAGTCTCGCTCTTTTGCGTGGAGTTTGTACATTTCTCTGCAGATGGTCTTTAGGTTGGCCTTGGAAGTTGATAAAATTAAAATAGTATGAAAAGAATTTTAAATACATATTTTAGGGGCAAATAATCATCCTGTTTCTTCATGTATTCATTCACATGATTTGAGGAAAGGTATTTGACCTGGAATGGAACTAGCTTCCAAGTCTATGAAGCCATTACACTGTTGTTGGAAACTTGAAATTATACAGATAAAGCACTCTCCAGTAAAATGAATAAATTGCATGTTAGTTGATTGTGCTTCTTTTAATCAAAGCATCCTGTGCTGGGGGTAAAACTCACAACAACATTGAGCCAAAAGAAAAAATACACAGATATTAACACATATACTTTTTGAAGCTGGATTTCCTCCCAAATATCTACAATCTTGGAATTGTCACATAATTGTCCTTAAGTTACACATAAAAAGTTAAAACTGCTATCTTTCATATACATAAAAATTTCAAGTTCTTTGTTAATGATATTCCAAGCTAAAATACTATAGAGCTTTCATGCCACGCATACAAGAATTTCAGACATGCTTGCTCCTGACCTTAGGGAGATAAATGAGGCAAAGCCCAAGGCACATGGTAGGATGTTGGGATATCTACCCACCTCTGAAGCCACACCCTAGAAGTATAATTCCTAAGTATTATTAACCATGCAACAATAATCTTGTGAGTTGGATTCTTTATTCTGTGATGATATGTTTAATCGCTAGACTTTGAATGTGACTTTATTTGGAAATAAGTTCTTTGCAGTTACTATTAACTTAAGATGATGTTGAACTAGAGTAGGCCCTAAACCCAATGTTTCCACAATCCAATGTGGCTGGTATCTTTTTTCTTATAATACTAGGAATTCAGCCCAGGGTCTTTACACTGAGATATATAGCCCCAGCCCATTTTACTTTAGATTTTCATCAGTAATCCAAAAGATAGCCAAATGATTTGTGTAATTGACCTTCCCATCATATATGTTACCACGCTTTATGTTGATGCACCAATAAGTTTGACCTTAGATGCTCAGAGTAGAATAGGTATCCAGTAGTTCTGGAAAGGTGAAGATGGTGGCAGGCTTCTGAAATGCATGAGAAGTATTATCTTATTTTTTTAAAGAATTATTTTATTTTATTTTTTTCTTGTTTCAGAACTTTTGTTTGTTTGTTTATTTATTTTTATGGCTGGCTCCCTCAGGGCAGGGCTGGCACAGCATGTGGTGCCAG
>PVJA010005567.1:57133-78594 GCA_004027025.1 Myocastor coypus
GTGGAAAATTGCTTAATATGCTCTTCCCAGCCAAGCAGCCATCAAATTCCTATTTTTCCTTGAGTTTAGTTAGGAGAAAGAACTAGTATCCTTTTAATTCATTGCACAGCTTCCCTCCTCAGCTCCTCTTCTGTGGCTCCATGTGAGGTAAAATCAGAACAGGGCCATGTGAGGGTGAGGAAACAAGTGAAAACAAGTGGCCCTTGAGGCCAGGAGTGTGATAAGCCCAGAACCCTGCACATACGTGTATGTGCAAGTTCTGTCACGTGCTCTGATTTAGTGGTGATTCAAATTTCATTTGAATTGGCTCCCTTCAATAATGTGCAAGAGCTCACTAGTCTTCTCTAGTAGTCTTCTTCTCAAACATGAACTATGTTAGACAAAAGAACATGTCTAACATATGTCCCCTTGGCCAGCCATTCTCTGGCCACCAGTTCATGAGCATAACACAACAGGGTGAGTCTCTTCTACTGCCTTGCTTTTCAGAGTGAACTAAGCTTCAGGCACTAAGAGGTACAGTTCATGGCTCCATTATTTTCATTACTGGCAAAGTCAGATTTCTTTGTTAACCAGTTTCCACAACTCTCTCACCATCCCTCATTGTCCACTTGTTGTCAATGACTTTGTCACAGGACTAAACATATGAAGGAGCCTCCAGGTGAAGGAGCTCAAGCCCTGTGGTGGGTGGAAGCTGCTCAGTTTAGGATGACGGACCCCCTACCTGCTGTCTCTCCAGGTAAATTAATGAATTGGCCTTGGAAAACACCAAAAACTCATGCAGTGAGGAAGTATTTTAAATTGGAACTTAGATTTGGTTTAGTGTAATTGTGAAGTATTTGCCTGCATTCGTAGATGTCAGAGAGGTAGAAAGAAGGATTGACTTTTATTTCAATTTATTCATTGATCTGGATATTGATTTTAGTGGTGATGCCTTGTACACGGGTAAGTTTTATGCAAGATGCAGAAGGAGTCTAATAAAGGACAGTGAGCATGAATTGGATGAATTGCAATATCAAGTTGAGCGATAATTTCTCCAGAACGGCATTAGATTTAAGCTTGTGTATCTGAATCATTTCACTTAACATTCTGGTCTCAAGTTGCATCCATTTGCTTGTGAATGCCTCAGTGCCTTTGTCTTTATTTGTGGCACGGTAGTATGCCCCTATGTATGAATATCACATTTTCCTTATTCATTTATCTGTTAAGGGGCATACAGGCTGCTTCCAAGATCTAGCTCTTACAAATGGTGCTGCCATCAAATGTGAGCACAGGCCCACAGAGATAGCTCCACAGCAGGGCACAAGAGCCTGTCTGGTGAAGGCAATACACTGAGTTTGAGTCCCAGTACCAAAAAAATAAAAATAAATTTTAAAAATGTAGGCACATTCAAATTTCCCAGTAACATAGGTGTTTCACCTCTTTTACCAAGACATCTAGAGGAAGGACAGCTGGGTAAACAGAATCTTCATTAGTTTAGTACGGAATCTCCACACTGATTTCCCCAGTGTTTGCACTAGCTTACCTTCGTATTTACAGTGGGCAAGAGTTCTGTTTTCCTCATATCCTTGCCAGTAATGTTATTATTATATATTTTTGATGCTACCCAATCTTTTGGGGGTAAGCTGATAGCTCAATATACTTTTCATTTGCATTTCTGTCATGATCCAATATGTTGACTATTTTTTTCATGTGTTTGTTGGCTATTTATATTTTATAATATCTCTCTCTATCTCTCTGTCTCTGTCTCTCTGTCTCTGTCTGTCTCTCTCTATGTGTATATATATAACTGTAGCTATATAGCATGTGTCTATATATATAAATGTATATATATATATAGTATCTACATATACAAATAAAGAGAAAAATTGATAGGTAGAGAATACGGAGAAATATAAGTAATCCCTCAAATTACTTACCTTGTTATTTCAAAATACTTTCAACCATATGCTAGTACATGTCATTTATACTGCTAGTTTCTTAGTTCAGTGAAAGGAAGTTTCACCCTATGGACTGTTTCTTCTTTGTAGGTCCTTTTTATCTGTCTTCTACTCTAAGTAACATTTTTGGGACTATGGCACACAGCGTATTAACTATTCTATTCTCTTCTTATTTTGTTATGAGATTTTCTTTTACTTTTTCCATTAAAAGTAACAAAAGGATAAAAAGGAACACTACAAAAGACTACAGAATTGATAGATCTCTCATTAGGCAACTGGCAAATCCTGCACAGGTTTCAAAAAAGGAGTGAAGCCAGGCCTCCCTCTTGCTAGAGCCACTGAACCATGTCACTGCCACCAGGGTGAGCTGCACTGGAAGTCAGCCTTGAATGTGTAAAGTGGGGTTTCCCAAACACAGTTCACGGTCACACCATGTGCTTTGCCACGTGGAAGCCTGTGGAAGGTCGGAGCCCCAATCATCCTTTAACAAGTTCTCTGGTATTTCATGCTCACTAAATTTAAGAATGAAAAATAGCTGTGAGGGGATTTGGGGAATTTCAAAGCAGAGATTCTTTTCCTAGGGTGTGTGTGTGTGTGTGTGTGTGTGTGTGTGTAAAATCAGTAAAGGAAGCTTTCAAGAAGGTAAAAATACATTCTGAGACTACAAACGCTTCTAGAGCAGTATATAATTGATTTCAAGTACCACTGTGTTAAACATGAATAAACTAGGCTCTAGGCTTCTGTTTAAGATTAGTGTTTGGCCTGCTTAATATAACAGAGTAATTACTTTATTAAGAAAATCAAACTTCTAAGAGAGTATGAATGGGATACCAAGGCACTCCTTCTCAAGTGCAGAATTTGACAACACTGGTCCCACGCAGAATACAAATGCATGTTTGTGGCTTATTCTTCCCTAATATTCTCGACTTTGAATAAACACAGAAGAAAGCAACACTGTGGGCAAAGATGGAATGCAAGCTCGAAAGGGACGGCTGTGTCAGTGGTAGTCTACGTGGGCGGCACCTCTGTTTCCCTTCCTTCCAGCCTTATCCAAAGACCACACCACACAACACCACAATAACAAGCAGGACTTCCCTACGCCCTTTGGTCAGGCATGATGAGGCTACCATGAGAAGAGTGCCGAGGGACTCTGCTGCCGGAATCAAACCAGAAATTTGATGATTAAACGCATGTTTTGCACTTCATCTTTCTCCAAGCTTGGGCTGTTTGTTCTCTCAAGAGTCTATGATGTGGTGACATCTACCCTGAGGATCCTTTCTTATAGAGGACCACTAGCAACCCAGAAAGCAAGAAGGCAGTATACGCTGGAGGTAGGACTAGGAAGCTCGAGGTAGATAGAATCCTTGACTTCCCCAGCTTCCAATGAATTGCAGTCTCCAAAAGATGCCTTTCTCTGAAGTCTTGTTTCTTTGGGAGAAATATGGTGACCACCTCCAGCCCACAGACCCAGCCCCTCTAGGCGGTGGATGAGGAGTACAAAGAAATCGCAGGGTGTCACTCTGTCTGCTGAGTGTCAGAGGAGACACAGGGCAGCTTACCCAAGATGATGTCAAAAGACTTCCTGGAATTAGGATGCCACCCACATGTACCCCATGATGGGAATTCTGAAACACTGAAGCGCAAACAAAGCCCTGTGGAACTAGCACTGTCAACATCAAGGGACACCAGGCAGTCTCCTGAGCTGGACAAACAAGGTCCTGCAGAATAAGAGCACAGTGGGCTCAAATCAATGGCTCTCAGAATCAGATACTTTTTCTTTTCTTCCTTTACCCCCTCACCAATATTAAATAATTTTGTCCAGCAAAATAAAAACTCCAGGATGTCAGGTATCTCTTCCCTTCTTTCAATCTTGAAAGATAAGAAACAGCCAAAATTCTAAAGTTGAAAATGTTTGTTACAAACCTTGGCTTTGCTACTTCTTTCTTGGTTTAAATTGAATGTTTTTAACTCTGTTCAATTTCCTTGTCCTTATTCTGAGCAATAAAGGGGCACATCTTGAATTAGTAGCGTAGGTTAGACGGAGTGGTTCGCATGAAGCACAGTACAGCAGCTCTCTGTTATAACAGGAGGATTTTGGTATCAGGGAAGAAAGACAGGCAGACTCTGTGTACACCGCCTGTTCTGTGCTCAAAGGAATAGAGGACTTTTTCTTATGTATTGCTTCATTTTTGCCTCTACACATGAGAAAGATATAGTTGAATCTCTAAGATAGAAAAGTGCTCTAAATTCACACAGCTAGATCAATGGAACTGTGAGTCAAATCTGAGTATTTTGGTCCTGCCTTCTGTGTTTTCAATCTTTGAAACATAAATAATATGAGGACTCCTTGTATTAGTCAGCCTTGGAGCTGTTGAGATACAAATCCTGACACCCGCAATTTAATGGTTTAGTTTGGCTCACAGTCTCAAAGGTGTAGTCCATGGGTGGTTGGCTTCAAGGCAGAAACTGCCTGGCAGAAGGAAAATGCAGAGCACAGTTACTTAAGTCATGGTTATTGAGAAGCAAAGCAAAGGAGCAGAGTCAGAAGGAAATGGACCAGGGAGGGCAGCCAAGGGCATACCTCCATGACCCACCGAGAAATATCTGAAAATATACCTCACCAATTTCTTGAACAATCACTGAGCCAATCCGAGTACTGCCATTTCTATAGGCACACCTAGGGCCAAGAGGCCCCCAAAGCATGAAGCTTGGCATCCAGTCACATGGACAGAAAGGGGGCTCCCAGCTCAAGCTAAAGCAGACACCAGAGGAGCTCAAGAGAATATGTGGCCATGCTTGGGAGAAGGCTTGAGATTCCTTTCCATGTGAGATCCTGGATTTGATGGACACATGATCTGGGGGATAGGTTTAGCTGAATGTGATATTTTGTTTAATCATCTAAATTTTATGTTGTCTTTCTTCTGAAAGAGCCAGCATGGGTTTGATAGAAGGAGCAGCGCAACTTTTAAATTCATTTTCCTTCCTTGAGCACCAGTGGACATCACAACTGAAAGGTCTACCTGCAAACCCTCAGTGTCACACAGGGCCTGTTCCAAGCTAAGTCACATTGGGAGGGTGGTGATGTAGTCTAGAAACTTTTCTTGCCAAGTCATGGAGTTCCAGGATTACACTTCCTTTAAACTGACCCATTAATGTGAAAGAGAGTCTCGCTTGATGTCCTCAGAGACCTCCATGATCCTAGGCACCTATGGGGAGCTCAGCAATACTTGTGGGAAGGCCAAAGGTTGCCAGTCATTTGGACTCTTTGGCCATCAGTAAGAGGTCATTAAAATTATAGACAAGCACAAAGAAGAGATCAAGTGCACAGTCTTAGGTACTTATATTTTTCAGCTTTCCTAGTTTCTATGACCATTAATACTAAACACAACCTCATTGTCTTAAGAAACACCTAGCAGGCTAGCCACATGCATGAGGTGTGTGCCTGTGTGAGTCATGGAGGCATGGCCTTGGGGTCCACATAGAGCCCGTACCCTGTTCCCTCTCTCCCACTGTTCCACTGCTTCCCAGTGGCCATGAGCTATGTGGTTTTGCTCCACTATTCCCTTCCACAGTGATGTTTCTGAATACAAGCCCCAGAGAGCAGGCCTGAACCTCTGAAACAATGATCAAAATTAAATCACTCCTCCTTTAAATTGTAGGTGCTAGGTATTGCATCTTATCATTGAAAAATTGGCCAATACAGTCTTTCTTATTATTCATAATAATTGCTAAGAATGCCAGCGAAAGTCAAATTTTGGGTGGCTGCTTCATATATAGATTGCTTCTTAGAGATCACAATTATTCAAAAACTAGGTACCTAGAGATCACTGCCCCTTGCCCTTCCTTCCATCCTCTGCAGGCTTGTAGAAACACCTTCGTTGTGGTCAGCATGACTCCAGCACACACTGAAAAATGAAGCCTCCTAGGACCTTCCCCTTCCAGTGCTAGCTGGGAACTGAAACTCTAGGGAGGGGAGAGGCAGCTAATCACAGAGGAATTGAGTGGGTTCTGTGGCTTCTGTGAGAAAACATTTCAGGTTTTGCATGAGACAATGGCAATTATGCAATGCTGGTCACTTTTAATCAGTCTTGTTTGTTTGAAATAAACCCTGAAATAGTTTAGCAATGACAGTCCCTGGCAGGCAGTGGAATATGTGGCTTTCCAAGAGCTATTTGGTTAATTAAAATCCTTTCTTCATTTCCTCTAAATAGCTTGGGTCACCAAGAGGAGAGACAGGGCCAATCCTGTCCCATTTCCCTGCTGCTGCTGCCCCTGGCCAGGGACCACTCAGGCACTGTGTGCTCAGTCTTCAGGGACGCACACCAGCACAAAAGGAAAAATGCGAAAGGGAGAATTTGGTTCAGGAAATGGGACTAATGGCTTTAAAGTCACACAGTAATTAAATTGTACAAGACAAAGCACACATATGAATCTAACTAAACTTACCCCCATTTCAAAGGCCATCTTCGAAATGGCAGAAACATGATAGGCTCCCTTTAGTTCCACTGGGCAATGGGATATTGGCACTGCTGGATACAGAGCACCTCAGAGTTATCAGAACTGTGACAAGTGGTCAGAGCACAGTGCACACAGAACCAACATCCCTGATGACGTTCGGCAAACGTGAATTTTTCACCCTTGTGATAATCAAAATTAAACAGCATAATCATAATAAAAACTGGGTGAATTTATGTTACTGCCCCAAATGAAATACTAGCCCTCCTTTTAGGTAGTTATCTGTTCGGACTCAATCCACAAGTCATAGATCCACTCAGGTATTTTTAAAATTTTTAGATTACACGAGGTGAACCTATATCAAAAGTATAATCCATATAATTCATACAGTCATCTATTTGCTCCTCCAGAATCACAGCCTGGGTGCCTTCCCCCTGTGAAGCACTGTCCTGGAAAAAAAAAAGGAAGATTCCCAAGTGAGTACTGGAAGATCCCCACCCACAAGAAGATCACCAACTTGTTAAAGATACATAATGTTCCCATGTGTAGGTATTCTCCCTCCACAAGGGGTGATCAAAATGTAGGGTAAACTCTTCAGTTAAAACATTTGATGAGGGCTGGCCAAATAGCTCAGCAGATTAAGGCACCTTCAAGCAGACAGACATAGAGGCGGGAGGTTCGATCCTCAGGCATGCTGTGTTGGCCCGACCCGTAGGACATACTAAAATGTCAACTGAGACTGGGCATGGCATTATGTGCCTGTAATCCCAGATCTGGGGAGGCTGTAAACAGGTAAAGCACTGAGTCTGACCTAGTAGTGAGACCTTGAACACCCTGCAGACCTTTCCCTAAAAAATACAAAAAATAAAAAATAAAACATTTGTTGTCATAAAAGGCACATTGCCATGAACCTGCTTCAGAAGCCTCCCCCTCACTTATAGCACACTCGTCCCTTTATTCTTGCCATTTTCTACAGTAGCTTCGTAGTCCTCCTTCCTGGCAGTCTTTATGAAGTGCAGTCACAACTATGGTGAAGGCTGTTACCAAGCACCATCACACAGAAAGGCAGCTCAGAAAAACTTAACACAGTGTCCTCATCCACTGTGGTCACCAGATCTGTCACCATGTGCCCTGTAGCTCTTCTGCAGAGTCAAAATGACTGTAAGAGAGAGACATGTTGAATCTATTCAGGACATCGAGGCAGCCAGGACAGCTCAGCTAAAGACCTTCAGGAAAGAGGTCTGCAGCGCTGCTACAGAAAGTGGCATGAAAGGTGGTAAAAACATGTTTAAATTAGAGGCAGCACTCTGAGGCGGGGGCTTCCTGGCCATGTGTCTTGGCTGTGATAACTTATCTTTTAGTTTAAGCATTCGCTGAAGTTTTGATCGCAACTCGTCTATGGGAAGAAAAGGAAAGGGACTAACAGTCTGTTGTTTTTAGGCCATATAAAGTATAACCATATACTGGTGTCCCTGTATGAATGAGGCCTGAGAACACCAAGTAGCCACTGCAACACCACCCATCTGCAGGGCTGAACATACTGAAGCTGTGTGTTTCCACAAGAGGCCTCTCTGTTTCATAAGAGTGTCATTCTGTCTCCAAAAGGACCTGGAGGAAGCCCGTTCCTGGTACTAGAAGACACAGGCTCTTGCTATGCCCCGGTGGCCATACCCTACTCATGCGCCACCCCCCCAAACCTACCTCACTGGAATCTCAGGGACAGGCACCATGTGGGAAGCCCAGCAATGCCCCCGTCAGTGTCTGTTGCAAGTAGTTAAATGCATGCAAAACCGGAGAGACTAAAATGCTTTCAAAAGCCTATTAACTAGATTGCGATAAAGATCTAAGATGTTCTCCCAAAAAGCTTGTGTATTCAGAGATGGGCTCTTAGGGATAAGTGGATGGGATAGGCTCCAAGTTCCTCAGTGGATAATGCATTGATAAATTTATAGTTTGATAGTTAATGGGAGATGATGAAGATGCACGCAGTAGAGCCCCACTGAAGGAAGTGACCTGGACCTGAGACCTGGACCATGGGGACAACATCTCGGCCTTCAATCCTTCCTCTCTGGGTCTTTCGCATGCTGCACCCCTGTGACTTTCCTTTCTCTCTGTTTCCTGGACATCATAAGGTGAGTGGTTCCTCCACCATTCTCTTCCTCCATTATGACTCTGCCTCCCCACAGCTTGAAAGCAAAGGAGCCAGCTGACCATGGACTGAAATCTCTGAAACCATAAGCTACAATAAACCTCTTGGTCACAGCAACAAACACCAGCCTAACACAGAATCATGGTTTTTCTTTACTTTTCATGAAAGATTGGAGGCAAATTTTTATTTACTGAACATACATCATGTTGCTTCTGCATTTCTGGCCACATCTTGACTATTTAAGCAGTGAGATTTAACAATGAAGAGCACAAAGTTTTTATGTTTAAGTAATGAAGCTTTGAGTGTCCTGCAAGGCTCGGTGTCCTCCTTCTCAAGTGAGCACAAATATAATACTTACAGGGCTCATGTGAGAATTACATGAGTCAAGGAAGGAAAGTACATTGTAGCCTTTATCAAATCAAGAGAGACAGTTGACCTAATGGGCAAAGTACGTGTCAAAGGGTTAGTTCTTTTCTGTGCCTCGATGAACTGGCTTTTCAAAAGACTCACTGTTAGTGGGACTGATAGCGCTAAGAGTTTTATCCTTCCATGCTGATCCTTGAAGCTCCCATTCCAGCTGCTTCTCTGCGTGCCTTGGATGGGTGGACATACAGACCCTAGACAACGCAGACTCCCACAAGCCTCGCATTGCACTCTGTAAACCCAAGAAGGTGCTAGATGCTGATTTCAGCTGGACCCAGATACAATATTTCCCTCATGGGGTTAGTGTAAAATGAGATTTTCTGAATTTAAAAATCCCATAACCTTGGTTTATACAGCTGAGAGTTCTTGCACACTTCAGAAATTGGATTTCTTCCCTGATGAAGGCTCAGTGCATGATTGAAGGATTAATCTGGCTATCTTGGGAAGGAGTCCATGGTGGCCTCCAAAAGTTCTGCTTTTGCTGGGCTGATCTGGGGAAGCACTGGTGGCCCTTGCATGCTTGGGAAATTCACTGTTGCCTGGGGAGAGAGGATCAGAGGAAATTTCTCTTCCTAATGAGAGATCTCCAGGTTCCTTAGATCATTCTTAAGTGGTTCTCTGCCCTCCCCCAACTACCCACATACTTTGCCCTCATTTATTTCCCACTAGATCCCATGTACATAAAACCAATATATTCCTTGAAAAGATATACTGAAGTTCTGCACATTTTTGTTGAAATTAATGTTGTGGAATAGAAACGGTGACCAGAAAATTCATTTTCTAAGTCAGGACCACTTTGATATTAAAAGAAATGCCAAGTAATAACCAGTTTGAGAGGGCAGCCAGAAACTAGGACTATCCTTGCCAACCTGAGACATATGTCACCTTAAATATCAATGACTTTTCCTACAAAACATTGCTCCACACAGTGTTTTTTTTTTTTTTTTTTCAGATCTTTCTATATTCAGCTCACTGAATGTCATCACTTGTCAGCTTACAGAAAACTGCAATGAATGACTTCCTTTGCTTATTAAAGGTCACCGCAACCTGGGGCAGGGGATATAGCTCAGTGGCACAATGTACAGTGAAAGATGTCAAGTTTGAATCCAGTCCTAAAAAAAATCCACATCCTTTATAGTGGATTTGAATTTCTCTTATATGTGCACTAATCACTTGTGTTTCAAACCAATAAGTTGACACTTTATATTACAAGATCATATTTTTCTGCTATATTTTCCTTTTCTAGGTGATTTGCATCCATTCCTATATATTCCAGAAGTGGGTCTTTTTAAAAAAAAATTTATTTTATTTTATTTATTTATTTTTTTCTTGTTTCAGAACCTTTATTTGTTAATTCAATCATTTTTATGGCCGGCTCAGCCCACACAGAGGTCAGGGCTGGCGCAGCAGAAGTGCGTCTTTTGCCAGCTTAAGATTTTATAAAATTTTTTTGTTGGTATTCCTGATTTGATTTTGTCTCTGATGATTTTAGTTAAATACATCCTTTATTTATTTACATCCTTTAGCTTTACACTCCTTTCTATATCAAGAAATACTCATCTGTATTGTCATGTGTACCTTCTACCATCACAGAGATGTCCTGTTTTGAGCATTATATTTTTATGTTTTGTATTTCACGTTTTACTCTACTTGAGATTGGCTTTGGAAATGTTGACAGGGGCATCTGCCTTTAATTGTCAGGCATTAGTGACCCACATATCCTACTTACTAAACCTCTACCCTGTTACTGCTTCGTCAGGTCACCATCACCATCATCCTTATTTTCAGGATGCTTGAGCTGTCCTTCATATGTAGGTGTCAACTGCTGCCCCAAAATACAGTTGTCCTTGCAGGTATTAGGAAACCTGTCTTACCAGTACCTAAGGGTTCTCTCCCTTCTCCTCTATTCCTTTTATTTAAATGTGTGTAGTACAGGAACTATAAGGTCTCGCTCCATAGCTCAGACTCATAGTGATCCTCCTGTTTTCAGTCTTCTAAGCTCTGGGATTACAAGCCCACACTACCATGCCCAGTCTCAAGTGCTGCCCCAGTGTGCCCTGTGGGTGGGGCTGTCAGGGCACCCCAGGGGTTAACCCCAAGCCACTGTGCTCTGCCTAAGCAGATGCTTTGGTCCTCTGAGGTATCTGGCTGGCCCTGCCTCTATTCTTTTATATTAATTTTGGAGTGTATTTTGAAACTCTGCACCACAGTCTTCAATGTGCTATTGAGAATTCACATGATGCTATATTAAATTGATTGCTAGGTGGATGTGAATAAAGCCGATCTGTCCTAACTTAGCCGGTGGTGACAGGCAGCGCAAACAGCAAAGTGAACACATATAGAACTTCCCTTCTCACCAAGAAGATGAGAACCCTGGCAAAAAACAGTGAACTTTTCAGAACTCGGACAATTCACCACAGCCCAGACGTAATCCAGGCAGCGTTAGTCCAAGACGAGTGCAGCCTCTCAGAAGCAACAGCAAGCCTGGCGGGGCCTGAACGTGGCCATCCACCTTCCTTCTTTCACCAATTTTGCTGGATCTTTGAAAACTAACATCCTAGCTGGATGTGGTGAGGCACATCTATAATCCTGTCATTGTGGGAGGCTGGGGCAGAGGGAAGCAAAGCCCAAGCCCAGCCTAAGCAACTTAGCTACATGCCTGAGAATTAGAAAGAAAGAAAGAAAGAAAGAAAGAAAGAAAGAAAGAAAGAGAAAAGAAATTACAATAGGGCTGGGGCTGCAACTCAGTATAAAGCCACAGGGTTCAACTCCAAGTGCCCCTCCGTCGCAAAAAGAATGCCAACATTGCCCAATCACAGTGAAAAGCAGTGACCTAGCACTGACCGCAGGAGCACAGGCCCCCACTGTTTTTTATTTGTTTGTTTTTCTTATCACAGGTTTTTTGTACTTCAGTCTCATAGATCATCCATAATCTCTCGAGAAGGTGGTTTAGACTCTCTCCTATGCACTACTTTGTCTGGAATTTTCTATTGCTCTACATGAAATCCTCCATAGAGAAGAGCCAAGTGTTGCCTGCTATAAATGAGGAGGCCCAGGAGGATGAGGAAGATGATGGGCATAGCACAGGAATGGGTGAGGGTTCCTGGAACAGAGTGGGGTGAGGGAGCAGCAGTCATTAAATCATCCAAGACCTCCTCTTCCCGGGGTGCACTGGGACTCAGTGTCCACAGAACTGGATTTCAAGCTGCCCCTTCTTAATTCTCACATTATTCCCAAGGCAGTGTCTGTATTTGAGGTGAAAACTTGTGTTCACTCTGTTGACAGATAGAGCCATCATGTGCAGACATCAGTGAGACTTTGCCCAGCTGAGCAGTGATGCCTGGGAATAGACAGCTGTGTCTGGAAGATGTTTGGGAAGCAGACACATGCTGTCATCCTGCAGGTAAGCCTCTCTGGGATGCTCCACCCTGAGAGGCCAGAGAACACTTCATTGTCGAGTGAGGAGCACATTGTCCCCTAGCTTGTGTTCATTTTGGTTTAGAGTTTGTAGAAATTTCAATCCAAGGTCAACTGGCTCCAAGGCAGGATGGCATAAGAGGAGCCTGGCAGAAAAGAGCTGCTCAGGGTATGAAGGACTGGAATCAGAGAGCGAAGAAGGAGGGAGTAAGATGAACCCTTCCACGCCACACCTCCTGTGACTACCTTTCCGGCCTCCCAACATCATACCCAGCTGTAAACACATTGGTGGCCCAGTTCACTAAGAAGCATTACATCTATGATCCAGTCCCCACCCAAAAGTCCCAGCAATGAGTACAGGAGGCTTTGAGGAAACACCTAGATAGAAACTGCAGCAGCTCATAAGACTGAAGCAAGATTTAGCAGGCCAAATAGAAATGTCCCATCACGGTATGAATCTTTCTCTGGTGCTCTGCTGCCCATGAGCTCCTACTAATATAATGAAACCCATGTAATTAAGAAAACATGGAGAACTCAGACCTGAGTACTCACCTTAGAAGTGTGCAGAAGAAGCTGGCACATTTCTCCATTGGGGGCACTTAGAGTTATAACCTTCTATATCTAAGAACAGCAAGAATGAATCCCATCTTGGTGCCCAGTAGAAGATGCCTCAAAGCCTTCTGATGGAATGTTAAGTGGATAGCCATGTCCAGAAAGCCCAGAGCTCCATTCTAATTCTTACATTTGCATGAAGTCTGACATATGCAGAAGGATAAAGTACATGAATTTGAATGCTCCGGAATATGAATAGCTGATCTGAATTGCCAAAAGCAATGGCCTTCCCAGGCAGATGAGGCAGCGAGTTAGGAGATTCGTTTAGCACGTCTCAGCAGGACCTTTCTCTCAGACCCTCTTGATGGTTGGCTTGGGGCCTATCCTAACTGTGGTGTGCAAGCTCTGCACTTCCTCTATGCATTCAGAAAGACAAGGAACTCTCAGCCTTCCTTAAGTCTGTGTGTTTCAGCACCATACCAAATGCTCGGTACACTTCCACTTTTAACTGCTGATGGATTTGGTGAGAGCCTTCACAGAAGTAATAATCTGAAGGCCCTGAATTGAGGTTCTACTCTGTTTAATCAGCCCCGAAGTAGTGAAATGCACTGATCACGTACTGCTGAAGACACAGATTGTCTTCTGTCTCTGGAGTCATGAATCTCCCATAGACTTTTTTTTTGTATGATGCCCAGAAGGCAGCATTTAGGAGAACGCTAATCTAATGCATTCTACCTTTTAAAGGAGAGAAAGTTAATGAGAAAAAAAAAAAAAAAAGAGAACAGTCACTGGTCCCCAAGCTACCTGCCACTCATGCTAATACTTCGTGAATGGAACAGCCTGAAGAGGAAGTTACGAGGAAGGGAGCAGAGCAGGCTGACTTACAGAGGCCAGTCCAGCACATATTGGATCAAAAAAAAAAAAAAAAAAATCTTGTCAGGTCTGTTAGTCAAAGGTAGAGGAGCAAAGGTTAAAAGCATCTCAAGTTTTAGAATTATGTATTACTATAAGGAATGTAGTTATAAAATAGAATGTGTAAACTAATTGAATCAAAATCAGTTGAATTTTTTAAACAAAATCTACATTCCAGACATGGAACTTACCAGACTACCAACTTTTAAATACAAACCTTGATTAAATTCTTGTTGTCAAATATGTAGGGATCAATAAAAATGAAGGGGCATCCTGCTCCACCAAGTGTTTTTACAGTATGGTCTAATATGGAGTCCAGGAACAGGGGTGCTAAGTATTAAAGGACTAGATGCCATAATAGTTTACTGTCTAATGAATATAAATAAATTGAAAAATGGAAAGAATTATTGGCCAATAATCCAAGCAATGTAGATTTAATCTGATGAGGCTAGTTTTCCATATAGAAAATTTGCATATATGCGCATGTGCCCAGGCGCACACACATACACATACACACACACACACACACACACACACACACACACACACACTTCAGTACTGATGGAACTGTGCTGAACTTTGCATATACTGACTCCAGAGGACAATATCCAGCCCAACAGAGTTACAAAAATTCAGAGTCACCTTGATGGTTGCCCTTTTCCTATGACCGAATGGTTCCATCATTTGAATTTTTCCCTGAAAAAAGTTAAACCTAAGCAAAATTCTATTTAAAGGTATGTACTAGCATGTTACCTAAAATAATACAAAATTACTTGTCAATAACCAGTTTACTATTCAAATGAAAAGTAACATGTTTCAAGTATTAAAAAAGCTAACAAATATATACACAGTGTAGAGGTGGGATATATTTTGCATGTGTGCTTAAGCCTTAATAAAAAGTGAAAAAACAAGATAACTTTTTCCCTCTAATTTCCACTGCACAGAATAATTTTTCTGTGTGTGAACAAAGACTGGGATGAAACATGAAAGAGTTGCACGTGTGTGTCTGTTGCAACAACAGAAAAACAAATTCTTCAGTACAGCATTCAATAGCATGTTTTTTCTGCATAGAAATAACTAGGTAGCTCAGAGGTCCAAGCACCTGCCTTAGAAGCTTAGGGACTCAGGTTCAATCCCCAGTATCAAATGCCATGCTGGCTCCTCTCACCATCCCAGCCACTGCGACTGGGCTTGGTGCCACATGACTGTAATCTCAGTGCTGGCGAGGCTGAAACAGGAGGATCACTATGAGTCTGAGCTGCGTAGTGAGATCCTGGACCAAATACATAAATTTTTAAAATCACCAACTTCCAAAATACAATGAAGATGGCTCTGTGGTGGAGAAAGAGAAGTCTTCTGAAATGGACCAGAAACCCATCTGGCGGGATTCTGATACCCAGCCAGCACCCTAAGAGCTCAGCATAGCAGCGCAATAACCAGTATGGAACAGGGAAACCCTGGACCCTATTTCCACAGAATCCTTAATGCCCCTATGAAATTGCCTGGCCACCACAAAATACTTTTCACACACAAACTGCAGAAAAGTTTGGATGTTGACAAAAGGTTAATTCTGAAATTTGGAAGGGGAGATTTGCATACCGCAGCCTAAGGAAAATCACAATGCCCAATCTCCACCTCGCACTCCTTCCTTCCTCCAGCTCCTACCAGTCGGTCTTCCCCCTCCCAGGAAAATCTGAGCCATGTGGCTTTCTTCAACATCTGCTTCCTTTCTTTTCTTTCATAGAAAGCACGCATGAATAATCAGACCACACTGCTGCTGTTAATTGTAAAAATCATTAGTAAACTTCCAGGTGCTGTTTACTATATAAGCATTGTAATTTTCTATCCTAAAATCAGCAACTCCGCCGCATCATTGTCTGCCCCAGGGCACGAACACCGAGCAGCTTTCAGGCTGTCAAAAACGGTTTCAGCCCCACTTGCAGGGACTGAAAGAGAAGGATCACACCTGCAGTGTTGGAGGCAATAATTCCTAATATTAACCAGACCTCATGAGGAGCAAGCCCTTTTGCCAGCAGGCTTGTGATTCAAGGCGCAAGAGCCACGTGAAGTCATCGAAACAGGCTGCCACTGGCCCACGGGTAGACGCTCGCCCCAGGCTACTCTCCCTTCTTCTGTTGCCCCATTGCTGAAAGACTCTAGAAAGAAGCGTACACAAAGAAAAAGTAGTCCACATGTTGCTATACTCTCTGTCTAGAGTAGACAGAGAGGGCCAACATTTCTGCAACTGGAGATGCAGTGCAAAGGGAAACAGCCCTCCAAAGAACCCTGGAAACTCTACGTGGTGGACTCAGCTATAATGCCAGCACTTTGGGGGGCTGAGCCAACAGGGTCCTAAATTCCCATCAACCCTGAGCAAGGTAGCAAGACCCTCCACAAAATAATATTTTAATATAGGGCTGGGCTGGTTGCTTAGTGCAAAGACCCTAATACTGACTAAAAGGAGAGAAAAAAAAAAATGTGGAAAGTTGAACTGAAGGGGGAAGAAAATTCCCCAAGACGATGGAGAGGAAGTAACTTGCCCGCAGCCGCACAAACACTGCCTAATACTTTGGTTACACAAAACAGAATACAACTTCCATCTGTTTCCTTGAAGGCACCTGTGGTTTTCCCCCGAGAAATTTGAGATAGAAGGAAACAAAGCTTGCATTTACATTTTCCAGGTATTGCAACTGGCATCCTGATTGCACCTGCTGTTCTTCCCAGGCTCTGGGCAGGAGGCTCTTTGGGGTACTGTGCCGGCTTCTAGGCCTGAACCCCACCATGGGGTGGATGGGGGTGCTGGCCGTGATCCTGGGCATCACTCTACTATGCTGTAGCACTTGCCACCATGGCATTATTTCAGGGTTACGTGGGGCGCCTCTTAATTCCTTGCTTTTTATTGCATATTCCTGGCCTTGTATAATAGCTAAGCAAATGAATAAAATATTGAGACAGTGCTTCTGATATAAAACTTTAGAAAATGTTAGAGCGAGGATGTCAGATCTCAAAATTAACATGTGGTCATGTGTAGGACAAACTGCTGGTGGTAGTGGAATGCCACCACCTGCCTAGGTATAAGGCACACACATCCTGGAACTGTGCTTCCCAGAAACCCTGTCCCATGGGCTTCCAGGTGAGCGTCTGCGAGTGAAAGGGAAGCAGTTGGCATTCCCAGCAGCAGTTGCAGGCAGAAGAACAGGTGGTCTCAACAGTGACCGTCTGGGTAGGTGGTAGATGTGAGCCCTTCCAGAAATGCCGTGCAATACTGGTTTCCCCTGTTAAAAGCTTCCTATGAGAAAAGTCATCTTCTCAATAAGTGGTGCTGAGCTAAGTGACTATCCATGGGGTGGAGGCTGGGGAGTGCTGATGCTTACCTCACACGACGCATAGGAATCAAGTCCAACTAGGCTGCAGAGCAAAGAGTGAAACAATGACTTTTAAAATAGGAGCATATCTTCTTAACCTGAGAGAGGCAAAGCATAAACAAGACACCAAGAAATTGCTAAGTATAAGACTCCAAATGGCAAATAGGGCACCACTACAGTCAGCATCCTCTGGATATCAAGAGGTACCACTGAGACAAGTAGAAGGTAAATCACAAAATACTAAACAGATATTTTCAATGCACTGGAGAAGAATCTACTCAGGAGAGATAAGTAATTTTAATAAATCAACAAAAAAATCAGAAATACAAGGTAAGATTTGAATAGGTGCCTCAAAAAATAATATGAGGCCCAAAACATGTTAAATATTACATAGCTTCGCTAATCATTGGATAGATTAATTTGAAAAAAATCATAAGAGAAAGACTATGTTTTGAAAGAAAAAATCAAGCGTGGTACTTGAAGCAACTGATACTCACATGCAGTAGAAAGATATTTGTATAGCCATGATTGTATATAATTGGAAAACTGACTTTACTAAAACCAAATGTATATCCTAGCATTTCTACTAAAACATGTATATGTCAGGGGAAGTGGGTACATATGCTCACCCAAGAAGTACACAAGTGTGTTTATGGCAGGAACATTTGAATTGTCCCAGACGGAAACAACCCAATCTTTCAGCTCATATAGCAAGCAAATTGGGTACTCACATAACTGTGATACTTCAGAATAATGAGAATAAGATAGCCGCAAATTTCACTGGTAAATAGGATTTTGATGAGTCATTTTAAAAACATAGATGAAGGGGAAGATATGCAGAGCAATTCCATGAGTAGAAAGCTAACAAAGAGAACAGGAAAAAAATCTGCAATTTTAGAAGTCTTAAGGAACCATGTTTATTCATGAGAAAGTAACACGAGAAGTGGACCTAAGAAAGCTCTCGCACTAATGTCCAATGTCCTAATCAGATTCTTCTTTCATGAATGTTCCACTTGTAAAATGTAACTGAACTTCACTGTGAACATACGTGCATCATTTTTTCTACAAATTTTATACTTATTTTAAAGACGTTCGGATTTTAGTGGTTTTGGTTTTCCTGTTGGCACGATGAATTTGAACGTGTGACCCAGGAGAGCTGAGACAAGTACACTACTGGCTACTACTGGCCGATTGAAAGGGACAGTTAATGCCTAGTTTTTTTTCCCTTCTTATTAATTATTTTAATTTTTAAAAATTAATTAATTAATTAATTGGTACAGGGTCTCTCTACGCAGCTTGGCCTCATAGTGACCCTCCTATCTCAGCCTCTCCAGTGTTGAGATTACAGGCATGCACCACCACTTCCAGTTTGGGGGCAACATGGTCAGCCCAAGTTTCAGGGGTCAGCACTGCATGCAGTACCAGGAATCGAACTCAGGTCCTTGCACTTGCCAGGCAGGAGCTTAGATCACAGAACCATCTCTCCTGACTCCTTCTTTTTAAATCTTTTTGTCTTTTTCATTTTATGACCTATTTTCCATGCTTACATCTGGTAATCTGAACAACTAATTTGAAGACAGACATGTGCAATACTATCAAAACCTTGTGGAATCTTTATCATCTTGCTTAATGAAATTCTCTATCATTTCTAATTTTTTAAATTATTTTTAATTCTCTTCTAAACCGAAAAGTAATGTTAAGTTTTAGGACCATAATTATGAAGAGAAAAAGACAATTATTAAAGCATCATGTTTTATTCTGTAAATAAAACACTATTCATGGTGATAGACACTCTCCTGGTAAGTCGATTTATCATCCCCATTTTATAGATTGGGAAGTTGAGGTTGGCCTCCTTAGTTGAGGCTGGCCACTTCTTAAAGATAGAATGATCTGCCTGACAAAATCTAATCCCACATACTATACATGGCTCATTCACAGAATGGTCAGCTGTATAAAATAATGCTATTGTTTTCCCTTTGTATTTGAGAAACTCAATTCTAAGTCTGTAAGCACAGATTCAGCTCAGCCTTTGCTAATATCAGTAGTACTAGCCAAATCCTGAAATTTCTGTACAGGAGGTGGCAAAAGCCATCCCTAAATAGGCTTCCTGTCCCTGCTGTGCTGGGAGGGAATCACAAACTGTTTTCTGTGTGCAAAACCCACAAAGCATGGATACAGCCTGAGAGACACAGAGGTAGTAGTTTTACCCAACTCCTCAAATGTCTTTTAGGATACCTTTCATTTTTTGCCTTTTGTGTTAGCATAAGCTTGATATAATTAGTAAATACACTCATCCAGGGAAACTGGTACAAATGCAGGTGACACTGTGATCAGTCTACAACGTTCACAGAAACAAGAATGACCTGCGGGATGGACGGCTACATGGGGCCGCCTTGTTTCACAGAAAAGCCTTCTTTTCAGAATCCTAAAATTCTGAAAGTTTTGAATTTCCAGAACAGAAGAAACATTATCCTCTCTTAGAAAAATAGGAGAGAATCCTGAAGAGTTACTCAGTTTTTGGAACAAGGGAACAGGATTCAGTTTTCTGGGTCCTCACGGCATAGACTTGGTGGGATGGCAGAGCAGGAAATGACCCTTGTGGAGAAGCCTGGTCCCCCTTCTCGGGACCCAGGAAGTCTGGCCCTTGCTGCTCACTGGAGCAGTGGCAGTCAGCACCCCCCATCCTGGCCTAGAGAACTGTCACATTCCTTCTCTTACTGTGGACCCTAAATATGCACCGGGATCTTAGATTCTTGCTGGACTTCACCAACCTGCCCAGTAAGCACCCCATTGGGTCTCCTACATGACCCACTCCTCCTCCTGTACCTCACAAGAGACTCTTTTGCTAATGCCAAAGGCCCATCCCTTTTGCTTCAGCCTGTGGCCGCAAAGAGACCCCAAACACACACACACTATCTGTGCTTCTAGTCCCGCTTTTACCTTTCTATTGTTCCTTCAAGCAGGTCATTAAACTCTGCTTCTCTCTGATCCAGAACAAATGTGTTTCCTCCTGCATCATTCTTGAATCTGAACGATCCTCCTTACAGATATCTCTGAAAGCTGCTCTGCACCCCACAGTGTCACCCTGCATCTTACTCAGATGGACGGCAGGACAGGCCCCAACAGCACCTGCGCTGTCCCCACCCTCAGGGTGACACCTGCACCTCTGGCCCACTGGCTTCCTCTTTCCCTAGGAGGCTTCTCCCTCTCCCTCTCTCCCACCGCAAGGACACACTGGCCGCCCCACTCTGCTTTTCTGAGTCTCCCGTCCGCTTGTTTCTGAGGCTCCTCACTCACAAGAGACCCCTTTTCCCAACTCCAGGCCAGGACTCAAGGTCAAATTAACCGGGAAGCCAGCGCCCGCCCATTAGCAGACTTTCTACATTTTTCTTTTAATGAAGTCTCTTCAAAAAAAAAAAAAAAAAAAAAAAAATGTATTTTAAAATATGTTCCAAGAGAGACCAGGCCTGCCCAGAAACACTTTCCAGCTAGGCCTCGGGGACTGGAGTCCAAAGCCTGGTTGACTGTCCCAAGTGTACCAGTGAACAATTGCTATGTACCATTAAGCAACTCGGTGTGGGAATGTAGAATCTGCTGTATGATGTACGTTTTAAGAGATTATTTAAGGCACGATTTGTGTTTATGGTCCCAAGATAAATTATAATCACCTTTGTTTACCTTCTATTCCTTTCATAATTAACTGACAACCTATTAGCACACATTTTTATCCCAGGAGTATTAATTATACATAATTTAAATCATAAGCATTTATTTCGTGTCAGTGGGATGAATAAAACATTTACCCGCTTATAGCTACTTGAGGTTAACATTTTTATACAAAAATACTCACCTGAGACTTCCAATCAAATTATCAGATTTTTAATTTTCTGTTACATAATGATACTGCACCCGCCATCATAGTATTTTATTCCACTCTTGACTAAACAATCATTTAGCAAAATGTCGTGCTGGCAGCATTAATTAACCAATGATCATGCCTTGCTGCACAGAGATGTAACTCGTAAAAATGTGGAACTTGGTGCGATGCGCATCGGGAATTGGACGCCAACATCAGCGTAGCGAAGGCACCAGGAACCCAAACTCTTGGTTTCCAGTACACATTCATTTGCCAGACAAGGCAGGTGACTGGCCACAGCCCACATGATCAGTAAGGAAGTGCCAGGGGTTGGGAAACCGCATAGTCACCTTGTACCAGGTTTGGGACCTGGGTCTGCAGCAGTGGGGGGGGGG
>PVJA010005568.1:0-44367 GCA_004027025.1 Myocastor coypus
AAAAAAAAAAAAAAAAAATGTATCACTGTGCGGTGTGCTAAGCCTCTTCTTAGAAGAGGTCATTTTCTCTTCTCATATTACTAGGACCATTTAAAACAAGCAAGCCAGCCGGGCGTGGTGGCTCACGCTTGTAATCCCAGCACTCAGGAGGCTGAGGCAGGAGGATTGGTGCGAGTTCGAGACCAGCCTGGGCTAAAAAAAGTGAGCTCAAGGCCAGCCTGAACTGCACAGTGAGACCCTGTCTCAAAAAGACAAAAATAAATAAATAAATAAATAAAAATAAAAATAAAAAAAAACAAGCAAGCCTATGTTTTACACTTCGAGTAAACATGGAATGCTGTGGACAAACTGACTGAGAACAGTGATATTCTAACAGGGTCTAATCTGTGCTTTACTATCTATGAAAGGATTGAAGGGAGGGGAAGGCAGGAGGGAGAACAAATATGCTTTGCATTTAGAAAAAAAAAGAGTAGAAAAGGGCTCTGGTTAATGGTTGTAGAACTGGTTTTTCAACAAGTGGCATATTAAGTACAGGACTGTTTTCAAAAAAAATTAATACAATTTCACTTCCATTATGTGCTAAGAGCCGAAGGTAACAGTGGCTCTGCCTTCCTGGCCTGCGGGTGTGCACCACGCCACGGGCAGAGCGACCCAGCCCATGCTTGCAGCCACAGCCGTTAGCTGAATGGAGGAAATAAGGCTGGCTGCAGGAGGGTTCTGATGCAGGTGGGTGGGATGCTTTCCACGGGAAAAGCCAGGAGGTACTAGCTTTCCAGGATTGCAAGCCCCCACGAGGAGCCTCATTCCTTTGGGCCCCGGCTGTCCAGGGAGGACAAACAATGCCGAGGTCCAGCAGCTCGGAGAAGGCCTGGGCTCCGTGCGCTGAAACAGACTAGCACACCTGGCCTTCCACACCTGCCAAGTCACCCTGGCAAAAGCCTTCCCCTCCTCTCATTTTTGGTTTAAGACACCACAATAGGGGAAGAAGGTAACGTGTGAAACCAACAAACTGAGAAGCCCACCTAATGAGTAAAAGCCTGGAGGACAACTGGCACCAGAGTCAAGATGCGAGCCTGGTGATACCTGTGCCCATGCCCCAGGGTGAGGAGCACAGGCGTGAGAGGGGATGCAGGAGGGAAGACTGCCCAGAGGCTTTCCACACTCTCTGCTGGGACAAGACAAAGGCAGCGGTCACCATCTACAGGTAGAAGGGTGTCTCTGTCTCCCTGAGCCCCTTAGCCCCTGGTGCACCCATTAAGGAGATGAAGGATGCCGATTTCGAACCAAACCATCCTCCACAGTGTTCTCTGTCTTGATTTGTCCATCTACCGTGCGACAATTTTATGGCCCTGCTGGGAGGGTTGGCTCCAATGAGCTTCTGATGCATCAGGGAAAGAAGTGAGAAGGTGCTTAAATAAATAATGCGCAGCGCCCCAGTGAGCCTCTTACATCCTTCCGCACTCGGACTCCTCAAAGAGGGCAGCAGGAAGAAAAAGGCCACCATCTGCAGAATCTGGCTGTGTGTGTTTCAATACCCTGAGCAGAGTGAAGGCAGCTTAGCCCGTAGCTTCTCCCCTGTTCACCTCACCAGCACCACGCAGCTCACACAAGGCCCAGATCGAGTGCATAGCAGACAACCCTCTTGGTATATAATTTAAGAGGACCATGCAACCTTGGGTCTTGGCCTAATCAAAGGCACCTCAGCTGGGAACTGTTTGAGTAATGGATTCTGGTGGGGTCTTAATCTATCTGCTAAAGGTGATGGATTTCCATTCCAATGACTTGCAGGTGAAGAAAGACATCAAAGGAAAAATCAGATTCTGATCGCTGACAGGTGTGCAGGTTGCCAGTGGCCTTTCCGCACCCCTCCCCCAAGCTGCGAAGACCACGGATCTCGGAGAGCTCATGACCAATGCCACATGGCCAGGAGGGCATGGTATACACAGAGAGCCGCACAAGCCCTGCCTGGGGCCACAGATTGAGAATCTCTCTCAGAAGCTGGCCTCGGAAGACAGTGGGGCTGAGAGGTACTGGCGGGCACCAGCTTCTCCCTTCATCAAGAGAGCGAGGACACCCTACATCTCTGGGTGGACAGGGTGGCAAGATGGGAAGAGGAGGAGAGGGACTCCACATGCGAAAGCAGAAAGACATGGAACTGAACGCATCTTTCCCATGACAAGACTCCTTTCCAGCCAAGTTGGGTCCCTGGGTACAGAAACCAATAACCCAGTTTGAAAGCTGCCCCACAGCTCTGGACATGAGTGCCCAACAAGGACAGGACTTTGTGGACCTGTGACCCCAAGGGGCTGGAATACAGCCAAAATAACCCCCAAGGAATTCCATCAAGAGCACCCCGGGGAGGTGGCCTGGGGGTCCCAAGGCTCTAGCTCTCTGCCTTTTCTCCTTCTCTCCCAAGAGGTAGGAAGCTAGAATGCATGATTGTTATCTTGTGATTTAAAAACTGATGGGCCAAGGACATAGCTCAGTGGCACTGTACCTACCTGGCAAGCGCTAGGTCCCAGGTTCAAATTGTAGGCAACCAGAAACAGAAGCAGCAAGCTTCTGCAGATTAGTCAAGTGTCTCATAGCTGGGTAAAATCACCTCAGGCTTCCTGAAAATTCAGTCCCAACGCGCAGCAGACACAGGTGGGGAACCCTTATCAAAAACGTGCGGGACCCAGCAGTGTTGTGGGTTTTGGATTTTGTCTGACTCTGGAATATCTCCATGAGTTAACTGGGGAATGGGACCAAATTTAAAGTCAAAGTAAATTTATGTTTCACGTGTACTTCATACACATAGTCTGAAGGCAATTTTAGAAAATATTTTGTGTACTTACGTTGTTTTTGTGGCACTACCACAAAATGCTCTACCACCGAGCTGTACCTCCAGCCCTTTGTATTGTTTTTAAATTCTGAGACAAGGTCTCACTAAGTTGCTCACACTGGCCTTCAGTGCCATCCTCCTGACTCAGCCTCCAAAGTAGCTGGGATTACAGATGCACACTCATACTATCACTGGCAAGCCTGAGCCCAGACTGTTGGTACTCAAAACAGTTTCAGGTTTTAGAGCACTGCAGAGTTGGGATTTTCAGGTTAAGCATGCACATCCTGTACGAGCACTCATGACACGGAGCAGGAGTCAAATGGTAGCCTGTAAAGCCATCGCTGCCGCTATCTCCTGAGACCCAGGCTCGGCCTTCCCAACATGAAGAGGAAGGGAGAGAAGAGGAGGAGGAAGCAAAAGCCTCTGCAGAAAGGGGAAGGCCAGGAGGCCTCCGTCGTGGGTGCAACAGAAAGCAGCTTCAGTGGTCTCCCTGGCAGAGCGTGAATAATTAGCCAGGGAGCGGACAGGGTGTGGTGGGGTGGGAGGCGGGCAGGGGTGTGCACTGCGGGCAGCGAGTGAGAAGCCTTGTGCCCTCCCCGGGTCAGCCGCATCTGGAGCGGTTTCTCTAGCAGACAGTAAAGAACTCGATTACATCCAGTTAACTGTGCTCTAAACTGATTATGCATGTGCCGGGCTAATGGATTACATTAGCAAGAGGAAAAATAACATGCAATCAATCTCCATTTACTATGGGCCACACCAGGGCCGCGAGAAAAAGTGACTCTCGAGCCACCTGGAAACCCCACCCGAATCTCAGGCTGAGGAAACCTGGGGAGAGCCAGCCCCCAGGGTGGCAAGAGAATATCTTAAGGCACACATCACAGAGGGACAAAAGGGCTCAGGGTGGGTACTGGAATGATAATCCTGTCTCATCCAGGAATGGGTAGGGGAGCGCCCCACCTCAGCAGAGCCTCGGCAAGCAGAGGGACATTCATTACCCAAGTACTAAGGAGGCCACCCTAATGACCTTTGGCTCCTGATGCCGGGAATTCTATCCGAAACTCACTCAGGAGCTGGCCACCTCCAGGGACCTGCCAGCCGAACGTGCTACTCAGGCTCCTCTCCTCTGGCTGCTGGCTCTCACCCTTACCCAGTACCCCAACATTTACTTAGGACCATGCTGCACTTTCTGAACAGAAGTGTCTTGTCCTCCCACCTTAGCAACGAAAATAATTTTTTAAAGGGCTCGGTGGGAAGGCCTTAGGTTCCCCCACAGATAACGGACATACATACGTACATCTAGCAGAATAAGCAACCAGAGCTGGTAGGGGAGAAGCACAAAGAAACTGCTTTCTTCATATCCACCCCATGCCCTGCAAACACACCTCCCTCTACCTCTCGGGGTGTGAACCAAGGATGAGGCGTGGGGGCCAGCGCAGGAGGGCTAGCACCAGTGAGTGTGCCCGGCTGCAAGCCTTCAGAAGCCGGGCCACATGCCTGGCACACGCACTGTCACAACCACTGGGGGACTCGGTGCATAGTTCGTCACCACCACGGGCACTCCATGATCTAAACAGCAATTTTTCCCACAGATGGAAGTGGCCAGCCTCGGGCCACCTCTAAAGGGCCCTTCATCAAAGTGGCACGCAACCTTCAATGGCCACCTTGAGTCCTTTGTGCAAATTTTACTCAGTCAGGTCCTTTGGAAATTATTTTTCCACTGGTTCTTCCATCGGGTTTTCTTGATCACGTGGGCACCATTCTGTGGCCAGTTCAGGCCTCCAATTTAAACTGACTGCAAAGAGAATTTTCTTCTAAGGATGGCGTAAAGCTGGGCCACTCCAGTAAGGTTCTTGCTCACTCGAAGTACAGGAGTTGGCTGCTTGGTGTCCGTGTCCAGCGCATCCTAACTCCAGTGAGCAGACACTTCCAGAACATTCTGTCCCCGCTACCTCACTCTTACTTCCTCCTCCTTTCCCTAAAACGTTTTCTCATCCCTGGCACATGGGCCTCCCACCGCCCTATGAACAAGCAACTGTAAAATGAATTATAGCTGCCTGGCAGAGACAAACATGGGCAAAGGATCAGAATTCTTCCTTAGGTGGAGTCTCGGTCTCAAATCACTACGGGTCGGGAGTGGATCTTAATAGCTCAGGATTAGCAGACGCTAGACACTGACCCGCCCAAAGATGGTAGAAAGGGTGTGAAGGGAGAGAGCAAGGGATAACAGCCAGGGAGATGGAAAGAGAAAATAAGGGAGTGGGAGGTGTGTGGAACGAGGCCGGGGAGATTTATGGCGATTTGTACCTGATTGTTCATACTAAAGCCATTATGGAATGATTAGAGAAAAAGGTGAGGCTTTAAGTCCAGTGAAAATCAATAGGAACGTCTGGAGCAATCCTGGCGTGCAAGTGAAAGGACTATTTACAGTATCCGGAGCCCCTCCCCTCCATCCCCGCCTACAAAGTTGAGAGGAGGACTGGGTACAGGGTGGGAAGGAGGGTGAAAAACTAAGAAGGGGATGGGGACAGAGGGAGCAGAGGAGGAAAGCAGAAGCCTGGAAACAGGAAATGGTCAGCAGAGGAAAGGTAACGGGACATACTTGTAATAGACACAGGGCAACAAGAAGAGCAAAGGGCCCCTTCCTCCCCTCTGCTGCAGCCTGCCATGTCGTTTGCTCGTGACATGCACACGGTGAGCTTCAGGGCCTGGCTGTGGGTCTGGACAAGGCACTCACGTTGATTCATCAGCTCCTCCCACGCCAGCCACCCACCCAGGAAAGGAAGAAAGTTCTTTGAGGTCGGGTTATCGTGGAGAGGCGCTCTGTTCAAGGCCCCGATGAAGGCACAGTCCTAAGGAGTGCCTGATGCTGGTTGGATGAACGACACCAGGACACCCAGGAAGGAGAAACAGAAGGAGGGGAAAGGAGAACAAGAACCTGAGGAGACAGGATCACAGACGCTGGTGGTGAGGAAGGAAAAAGGCAACTGCAACGACACTACTCAGGTGGAAAGGGGAGGACACCGGGCTGCTCTAAATGATCCCTGCCCCCCTGGAACAAGCACCTCAGCCAGCCGTCGAAGCCACGGAAGCAGTTCTACTTCATTAAGAAGTGATAGCAATACCCTTTCTAGCTCTGGGTTGCCACACAGCTGCCGGTAGGCAAATGACAGGGGAAACTGCCCCCTCCCTGAACCTCCCCCACCTCCCAGGTACCCAGCAACTAAGCGCAGAGACGGCATGCACAGGAAGGAGCGGTGCTTACCTTGTACAGCTTCAGGCTGGCCTCGTGCCTGGCGTTGACCGTGTGCAGCCGCAGCTTCTCCAGGCTGTTGGTGTAGTAGTCGCAGGCATTGCACTTGAGGTGCACAGGGTTGCCGATGGCCACGCACTTGAGCCTCCACTCGTTGGCCTTGCCGCCCTCCTTGATGTGGGCCACCAGCTGGTACTTCTGCACGTGCTTGTCCGTCTTGCAGTGCAGCTGGAAGTTGGCCTTGAGCTGGGTGTTGTAGCGGCAGAGCTTGCACTGGTACGAGTCGCCCATCACCGCCTTCCACTCGTCCTCTGCCAGGCTGCGCTCCACGTTCATGTGCAGCCCCAGCAGGTCCAGGGTGTCCGTCGTGAACTTGTTGCAGACGGCGCACTGGAAGAGCTTGAGGGACGGGTCGTTGGTCTGGATGAAGCTCTCACCCAGGTTCATCAGCTCCTCCGACACCAGCTGCCCGCCCCCAAGCCGCATGTCTAGGGGGATCTCACCGCCCACTGTGGAGAAGGACAGAAGGTGAGAGTTAGAGGCCAGGCTCACAGGCCAGGACTCACCCAGCCCTCCACCACCCTTAATCAAGGCCCAAGGAGAGCAAGGTCGAGCTGCAGGAATCGCAAGGTTCTACTAGCTGGAAAACAAACAAAGTCCACTTGAGGTGTTTGAGTCTTTCTTAGGAACATTCTGAGGTTTGTAGAAGGCTTTGTGTTTTCCTTCTTCAGGAAAGAAAAAAAAAAAAAAAACAGGAAATGACAGAACGTAGCCTTTTGCATTATCTCTATTCTTCCCTTTTCTCAGATTTGAGCATAGTTAGAAGCCCCTAGCATTTACTGGATAAAACCAAAACTAAACCTCCAAGCCCCCTCCCCCAAATGGGAAATCAGAGCTGCAATCCATAATGCAAGGCTTCAGAGCCCAATATGGCAGGAGTGCTTTGGGGAAAGGGGTCTAAGAAATGGTCTTCCCCTCCCTGCACCGTGGTCTTTCTCAGCCTTGCCCTGATAACCCATAATGAGCCTGCCTTTGCTGTGGGAAGTGAATACAGCAAGCCCTTCCATATCACAAGAAAGCCGTGGAAGGGGCCGTCTTCCCTCCACTCCCCAGGGCACACTGTCACATGGAAAGCTGAGCAGCAGCTTCTACTGGCTGCCCTTCCTTCATCACAGGAACTTCTAACCCCTAACTGATATCTAAACTTGACATTTTACATGTAGGGTTTTTTGTTCTTTTTTAAATGTATCTGGCACAGGGTCTCACTACGAAGTTCTGACTCCTAGTGATCTTCCTGTTTTCAGCCTCCCCAGCACTGGGATTACAGGCATGCACCACCATGCCCGGACTCAGTGGCCAGCTCAGCAGGCCTGGGGGCAGGGCCAGGGCTGGCATGTGGTGCTGGGGATGGAGCCCTGGTCCCTGTGTTTGCCTAAGCAGGCGCTTAGTCTGCTGAGCTATCTTACCAGCCCTGTTTTGTTTCTTATGACTGATTAGAATCCAAGTTAATGGCTCATCAAAGAAAGAATTTTTTAAATGATTTTCTTATTTACGCTATACAAAGTCCCCCAGCTGAAAAGAGGCTGCACGAAGTCTGTGGACTGTCTGGCAAGTCACAGAAATCTTCCGCACACGCATTCCAGAAGGCTTAAGAGGCTTCCTGCTTGTTGTCTCTCTTGCCATCTCCCCTGGTGAGAAGAGTCCCAACTAGGACATTCTTTTGAGGATGAGAGAGAAAAAGAGAAAGAAGAGGGAAGGAAAAAAACAACCCAAACTCCATCCCCTAATGGGGACGAAGGGCAGGCAACATCCACAAAACATACACAGCATTCAATCAAAGAAAAAACTGCCTGGAGGGTAGGACAAGGAGCAAGCATATATTTGTTTCTGATGACAACCACCTGAAGCATCAAATCTTCCTCACTTTTTAAATGTGACCTCAGCGCATCAATACTGCTCTAAAGAGAAATGCAACTGTCACTTGCTAGATGCCTGACTGAAAATTGGAAGTCTTCAGAACAACCAGAGGAAGTCCCTGTTCCTATTCCAAGCTTTTTAAGATGAGCAGAATGTAAATCAGGACAAAACAGGGAAGGGTAAGATAAACCAGGATGAGGGAGAAGCCACAACTCCCGTGAGGAACCGCACCTTGGAGAACACCTCCAGGGCCCTGGAATCCTCCAGGTCCACCAGAGGTCTAAGGAACTCAGATTCAGCTCCCAAGTATAGCTGGTGCACGCAGCAAGGGAGTGCCTTTCAGCACAAGCTTAACAAGTCTCTGGTCCTAAGCTCCACCAGATACATGGGTTTGGAATCACGCAGCGGTACGTGTGTACCACTTGCCTGGGAGAGGCATTTCGATTACACGGCCCATTCCAGGAAAGCAGCTATGCTCACCGCTGTACCACCAAGGCCACATGGCCCATTCTGGAAACACAGGCAGAAGCAGGGCCACTGGGGAGCCTCACACCACACCCTGTGGCTGCTACCTACAAAACATGCAGAGGTGACCCCACAAGAGAACCCCTCCTCAATGCTGTGCTAACCTTTTAGAGGATAAAGGCACGTTTCGGACGACGCTCATCCAGCCTCCTGCCCAACACATGGTCTATAAGCAGCAGGGGATCCAACCACATCATATCAGACCAAGGGGTGCCAATCTTCTCCTTGTTTCAGAACCTTTGTTTGTTTATTCACTCATTTTTATGGCCGGCTCAGCCTGCCCCGAGGGCAGGGCTGGTGCAGCATGTGGTGCCGGGATCGAACCGCCGTCCCTGTAGCCGCCCAAACTTTCTCAAGCAGGGGCTTTAGACCACTGAGCCATCCCGCCGGGCCCCAAGAATCTTCTCCTTAAAATCTTCCAAAAAGAGGAACACCCACAATCAGCACCTATCTGATAGAACTAAAGGGAAAGTTCTATCAAAGGAAGCATAAGAACAGTACCTTTACATGAAGGAATATATTTCACAAAAATCATTATTCCCTCTGAAAAACCTAGTATTATCTAAAAACACCTAGAGCCATCCTACAAATGACCCAAAGAAAAACATAGGCAGAGCTGCAGAGAGAACAGAAAGCCAGGGCTCCTCTCCTTTCCATAGGTCTCTTTCTCCTCTCGAGGTCATCCAGTTTTAACTGTAAGGCCTCTGGACACTTCTTGTCCCACACTAGGCTTCCAACATCACCTTGACAGATCTCATGGCCTGAGGAAGGCACAGAATGTCCACAGACTCACCTCGTACTGACAAGTGGAGACACCAGAGATGCAGAGCCCTCCTGGACAGAGCCGGGGAAGGTCCTTATAAGGAAGAGCTCTCCTGTCCTTAAGAAACAGAGTATGACTCTTCTAAAACACAGGGAAGCATCCTTCCACTTCTTTGGCAGTTAACACCCAGGACAGTACACGATACAAGGCGCAGGAAGAAACTATTTCCCCACTCCTCAACTCAAGCCTTAGTTACTTGTTCTGAAGGTAATTAAAAAGACCTTCCCCTGACCTAATACAAACCCATGCATTTTCTGCAGTGTTGTTCCACTCGGATTATGTCTAGTCTACTCATAAGCCCTTGCTCATATCTCCAGATTAGACTACTCCAATTCCTTTTGGCTTCAAAACAAACAAAAATACCTTAGAGCAATGATGCTCATTCCTAAATGTGCATGGCTCACTCGGGACAATTAAGAGGATATAGGTCCCTAGCCCTTCATGATTTACCAGTTGGCAACACATCCCCAGATCATCTGGTAATAAAAGATCAACAGGTTCATGTTTCAAAATGGAAACTCAGATTAAAGTATCATGAATTCAAAGTGAAATGTGTACCAGGAAAAGTAAATTGAATGCTTTGAAATGTAACTTAACACAATCATTAGCACGAAAACACTACACAAAGACCTAGAAGCTGGAGAGCTTTAGCCTCCTCCTACTGAGGTGTCAAATCTGTACCTCACAAGACATTTACCCTTTTTATTAAATGTTATAATAAAAAAGAAATTATGTCCCTTATCATTTTTACTACATTATACATGTTGCACGTAGCCCAAGAAAAATAATCTTCACTCAGTGCGGCCCATGAAAGGCAAAAGTTTGAGTATCCTAGAACCATTCCAGAATAAAGTACCTGGTCACAGTTTGTTACCAGGCCAACAGCCTATCTCCATGTTAGCCATGGGATACTGTTCAAATCAGGCCACTGCCCTGGTCATAAGGGAGCAGAGTCATGCGACAGAGCATAGGCAGCATAGCATCCCCCTTCTAAGGAGCAAGAGACTGGGGTCAGGAGGAGCCCAACCATCATACCTGTCCCTCGTGAAACCACTTGGCAGAATTTCAGGCTAAACCACAACTCTCATAGAAGCTGCTTATGACTCTTTCTACCTACAGATCCACAGTTCTCAGCCTCTTGGTCCTGGTTTAGATACTATCAAACCAATTAGTAAGACTTGGCATAATGGGTTTGAATAAGTGTCTCCCAAAGGTCCACTGGTTGAAGATCTGGGTTCTTGGCTTGTGTACCACTGGAAGGTGATGGAAGCTTGGAAGATACAGGACCCAGCTGGAAATCTGGTTGTGTGGGGAGGTGCCCTCGAAAGGGATCTTGGGATCCTGGGTCTCCCTCTCCTTTTCACTTTCTGGCCACCAGGAGACAAGTGACTTCTCCCACCCTGTGCTCCCACCATGACAGACAGCCTCACTACAGGCATGAAGCAGCGAGAGCAACTGAGCAAGAATAAAACCTCCAAAGCTGGGTGCCAAAATAAGCCTTTTCTCTTCACTAACTGATTATCTCAGGTGCCTGTTTCAGTAAGAGCGAGCCAAGTGACACCCTTAAAATATAACTGAGGAGCAACAATTAGTATGAAACCCCCACACAAATAAAGACCAGAAACAGCCAACTCAACTTGTTTAAGGCACAGTTGTGTCTCATGGCAACGTAGGCTTCATTAGGCAACATCTAGCTGCCATTAAAACTTGGCTTTCTTTGATAGACAATTTTACAATTTATTCACTTTTCCTCTATCATACCACTCATTACAATGTCCCCAGGGCAATTTAATTCCCAATTAATTCCCAACTACGCTAATAACCAACAACTAATGCAAAATAAGAAAGAAAAAGACCACATCTCTTTCATCAAGATCCTCATAAATACAGAGAACAGTGAGAAATCTCTCTGGGTGGTTCCCAGTTCAGCCTAGAAGCAGCCTTTGGTTACATGAATAAGGTATGCTACAGTTTCAAATTTCTCTTATTGAGATGATTGTCCCTACTTAAATTATTGAGATAATTGTCTGATTCCTCTTATTGAGATGATTGTCCCAGCTACAGTTTCCTGTAAGTTTCAATAAATATTTAATGGAACCCAAAAGTTTGGAGTAATTACGGTGATTTTTCAAATTGAGAAAGAGACAGAGAAAAGAGAGAATGAGAACAGAAAGGACGGTTGACCATACACTAGAGGAAACACTTAAAATTTTAATCCCGGTCCTATGTAGCCAGAGTACAATCACAGCTCTGTTGAATACGTAAAATCTTCCATATGTACACACGCAGTCCAAGAGATTCTGGAGGGAAATTGAGACTCAATTTTAAGAGTCTCCTTACACAAATCAAGTCAGGCAGGGAAAAACCCCAAGCGGATCAGCAGGACTCCGCTCAGCCTCCTATCCATTTTCCCCCAGGACACGCCTTTCACAGAGCAAACACACACGCAGACAGCCTCACCTAGAGCAGGTGCCACGGCAGCCACAGGCCCGGCGGGGTCCAGCTGGAATCCACTCATCATGAACTGGGCGTCCGAGGCGGCGCTGTCCACCTTCAGGTTGGGCAGGCTCACGTTCTGGGCCAGGTAGTACTGGTAGAGCTCGGCCTCGGCCGGGGAGGGCAGGCTGCCGAGGCCCAGGTGGCGGCTGTGCTGGATCTGGGTCATGTTCTGCTGCAGCAGCATCATGTTATGCATGTGCTTCTCGCTGGTCATGTGGATGCGGAGGTTCCTGGCCACGTTGGTCTCGTAATCGCACACCTCACACCGCCATGTGGGCTTGGTTTTTGGTTTGGTGGGCGAGGGGGCCCCACAGGAACTACTGATATTGGCTGCCGCGGCCGCTGCCGCCGCCGCCGCCGCCGCCGCCGCCGCCCCAGCAGTGTGGCCGAACACCTGCTCCCCCCCGCCGTTCTGCAGGTTCTGCATGTTGTTGAGATGCTTGTCGGACTGCATATGAATACTGAGGTTGCCTTTGGTAGTTGTAGAGTAGTTACACACCTCGCAGCGGAAAGGCTTGTAACCACAAGTGTAGCTCTCGCCTCGTGCCAACCGGGGGTGGGGCTGCCCGCTTTTGCAGTAGACGCAGGAGCCCCCCGGCTCCGGGTGCTTCTCTTTCATGTGTGCCTCCAGCGTCTGCTGGTACTTATAGTGCCAGTTGCACTTGGGGCACTTGAGTGTCTTACACGAGTTGCGAGAATGCATCATGGTCATATGGCCACCCAGGGAGCGGGAAGAGCCCAGGACCGTGTCACATTTGGGGCACTCTACGCCACTCCCCGAAGGGCACTCCCCAACCCCAAGCTCGCAGAGGGAGCCAGCGTGCTGGTGATGCGGGACAAAGCCCCCATCGTCGCCCTCTGTGCTTTCATTTGGTTCTGGTGCTGTGGCATTGTCTTTATTGGCACTTTCATCAGTGAAGTCCAGCCTCCTGCTGCCCTCTGCCACGTTGGCCCTGACGCCCTCACTGTTAAAGCTTAAACGATTCCTCCTGTTCGCACCATCAAAGACAACAAAGGAAGAAGCGGAATTAGAACTAGTAGAAGCTGTGCCCCTCGACAAGGTCTGGAGCACATTAGGCATTAAGGGGGAGTTAGAAATGCTTTGGTTTGAGAGAGCAAGGTCCTTTTTGCTGCTACCACCTGCTGCCGCCCCAGACTCCTCGGAGGGTCTGTCCTCCAGCTCGTCATCCAACTCACTTGGAAAGAGTCCTTTGCAGCCCTCTTCTTCCTCCTCCTCCTCTTCCTCCTCCTCCTCCTCTTCCTCCTCCGCCTCTTCTTCCTCTTCCTCCTCCTCCGCCTCCTCCTCCTCGGCTGGCTCTGCTTTCTCGGAGAAGCAATCTGGATCGCCCTTCTCTCCTTCAGCCGCCCCAGAGTCCTTGCCCTCTGAGGATTTGGTAGGACTGGAAGCCAGAGGCCCCAGGGGGACTGAGGTAATGGGGGTCTTCAGGACCGAACTGGTGAGCCCGCCAAGGTTCAAGAGGGTGCTGGGGGTCAAGAGACCGGCCTGGGGCTGCTCGGGGCCAGCAGCAGAGCCGGCTGGGAGGGCCTCCTCCCCTTCCATTCGAATGCCACTAAATTTACCATAAAAACTGTGTCCGGGGCCTATGAGGTTAGCTGTGGAAACTAAAGGGTGTTGAAAGTTTTTGTTTTTTGGTTCCAGAAAACTTACAAGGGGCTCTTTGTCCTTGCCAATCCCTTGGATGATAGCGGAGATGGTCTTGTTGCTAAGAATTTTCCGCTCGTCTTCACTCAGGGTCATTCGATGGTCGTGTACCGCATGGGTCACAAAGGAACGGACATACCCAAAGGAGAGCTTGCACAAGAAGCACATCAGGATGGGCTTCCTCTTGCCGTAGAGCACAAAGCCATCGAATTTGGACAGGTCCACATTGTTGGGGACATCTTTGGATACACAGGAGCTTTTGGCAGAACCGTCGCTGTTCAGGTAATCCTTGTTGCTTTTGTGTCGCACGTCAAAAACGCGGAAGCTGTGCAGGACGGGGCTGAGCCCCGCCAGGGCTGAGGTATTCGGGAAGGCCTGGTCTGAGCCCTCAAACCACTTCCCGAAGGATGAGGCTATGTGGAAAGTGTTGATGATCTGCGGGTAGACGGGTGCAGCACACGAAGAGTCCCCCTGCTTGCCCCCCACCCCGGGGAGCGAGTTCAGGAAGAGCGAGGGGAGAGGCCCGCTGCCGCTACTGCTGCCGCCCACCCCGCTCGGGGCCAGCTGGCTCAGGCTCTCCACGATGTACGCAGAGCCGTCGGGCTGATAGACGATCTCGCCCGCCAGGTTCTCCACATCGCTCTCCTCCTCGCCCTCCTCGCTGGTGTCGCTGGCGCTCTCCTCTCGCAGGGGTGGCGGGGCACGCACGCCCGGGCAGTGGTGCTCCATGTAGGTCTGCAGGCTGGCGAAGGAGGCCGAGCACTCGTTGCAGCTGACCTCCTTGCTGGCTGGCTCGGCGGGCGGCCCAGCCGAGGGCACACTGCTCTCCACCAGGCGCTCATTGAAGGGGGCCCTCAGGCTGTCCAGGGGCCCATGGCTCTCGCCTGTGGGCTGCTCCATGCTACTGGGTTTGTCGGGGAGGTGGGTGCTGTTGAGTTCAGTCCATTGCCGGTGCTGAGGGATACCACACCCATTGTCCTTCCCCGAGACGACGGGCGAGTCACAGCCTTCCATGGTAAGGCCTGCGTGGAGCTTTCATTGCACCCAGTACGGATTGGACCTGAAGAGCGGAGGCAAGGGGGGAGGAGGGAGAGAAGGGAAAGAGAGAGAGAAAGGAAAGAGGTTAGGAGGGCCGAGGCTGAGGTCCCGCGCAAGGAGCGCTCCACGAGGCTTCTGTCCACACCCACAACACAGAGCTCACGGGGCAGAGGGGGCCAAGCCAACCAGCACGGAGGGCGGCACGGCCGGTGGGCATCACGGCTGGGTCTGAACGCACACACCAGGGGCCTGGAGAAAGGGAATCAGGAACCTGCCTCTCTGACTGCAGACCACTTGCTGCTCTCTCCTAGAGACCAGTTCTGATTTCCACTCTCCACCAGGGCCGCCTGGCGGTCCTTAGGCGGGGAGCCACAGACTGCGGGGCTCTTGGCTCTGCAGCTCCCGAGGAGCTCTCAGCATTGAGGCCACCCTGGCTCTTGTGCTGTCTATGGGACAGGGCAATGCCAGGAAGGGAGCAGAGGAAGAAAGCTTGGCACCTTCAGGAAAAAGATGCACAACTGGGATAGGCGCACTGGCTTGAGAAATCTCTATTACTGCTTTGAGTGGCCACAAGTCTAGTTTTTGAAGTTCAAAGGTCTCAGAAGACAAGTGTGTGGGCCTGAACACCCTTCCAAAGTTCCCCAGAGGGCCAATGCCACCAACCTTCCTTTCCGGGTCTCAGAAGCATCACTCACATTTTCCAACTCATAAGATTGAGGAGTTAAACCTCAAAATAATAAGCCTAACAGCACCCTGCTCACCAAACAGAAGACCAGGTCCCCGCATTCCTATACCCTCTGCCCCAACCTAGCTTGAGAACCCCTTGCCTGGGACCCAACTGACTGCAGACTAAAATTCTGCAGGTGCAAAGCATGAGCTTGCTATTTCTAGGAAGGGCAGACCAGAGTCTCAATCTGCCAACTCCCCCTGTAGCAGCTCTGCCTCACCCAGTCCAGAGGGAGCCCATTCACCACATGCTTGGTGGGTTTCGCTATCACGGATCTTAGCGCAAGCCCAGACGGCAGCTGGGCTCAGGGAGCCCCAGTTCCACACCTGCCTCTTAGTTATTAGTGGCTACCGCTACTGAGCAGCTGTCCTATAGCCCTGGGGCTTTTCCGTTTCCGACTCCAAAGTGCCACTGAGCTGAACTCGCCCTCTGAGACCCTGAGTCCCTGAGGAAGGCAGCGTCAGATCACCAGCCACCTGGCTCCTGTGACAGTATCATCACAGGGGCCTTTCCTCCATCAGCGCTGCTCCTGCAGGCAACTCAGCACCTCGGCAGCTCTGATGTTTCCTCTGCAGATCCCTGGCCATCCTTCTGGGGCTCCTCCTTCCTGGAGAATTCTTGGCACCTCCACCCACCACTCATTCATACACAGCACATGAAGGTTTTGGCTGTGTTCTGTCTCTCTCCACCCCCTACACCCCTCATTTTCTCATTCTTTTTTCATTTCTCCATTCTTGACTACACAGTGAGCCAACAGCTCCCCCTCGGGAAAAGATAGAGAAGGCAGGTTTACCAGAAGTCTCTGGAGAAATAGCTTTTTGGAAGACCGTACTGTGATTTGTTTAAACACACATGCACACACAATCATCTTTCAATTTGTAATCTCAGACTCCGTGACAACAAGGTCTGTGTACATTAGAAGAAACGTGTTCATTTGAAACAGACATGACTATGCTAACCCAAACCCAACAGCAAACGCAATGGGACTTCTTGCAAGGCTTAGCTGGGATACAGGTGAGAACCCAGGGTGCCTCTTCTGAAGGATGCTTCTGATTGGCCAAATGACATCTGATTGACAGCTCAGGCCACAAAGGTTGGCAGGCCTGATGGGGCGGGAGGGTTAACAGCCCGATTGTAAAATCAATGTCATAAATGCTTGGTAAGTTACAGGAACATGCAGGAAGGGGAGGCCACGATTGATAAAGGAGAACAGCTTTGATGCCGCACCAGGGACTTGTTTATCGACAGCAAAGCCAATCTCCTCTCCAGCCTGGGCTGGGCCAGAGAAACCTGCAAGCGTTTACCAATTAATTGGCGGGCTTTTCTTGTTCTGCTCTCTCCTTCCTCCTCCTCTTCCACCAACTATTCTGCTCAATGGCTGGGCCTTTTAAAAACTCCCTAACTTTATTGTCCATGCCAAAGCAGGTGTCAAGAAATGATACCATGACTACTTGTGGGAGACAGATGACTGTGACAGTCACAGGAGGGGCCACTCGTTCGCAGCAGGTAATCACCTATTAAGGCACAGATGGAGAAAAAAACACCAAACACAAAAACCCATTCCTGGATCCATGCTGCCAACCCTGGGCTTCCTTTCAACTCAAGCTGGCCATGATGACAGCAAAGCCTTTGAAAACTCTGCTAGTAAGTAAAATATGGTTCGTGCACAAACAGCCTTGCCCTTACCACAGAGCTTGGGAGAAATACAGACCCCAGCAACTCCCCTCACCAGCACAATCTACCTTTTCCCACCACCCCCAGATAATGAGAATTACAGCTTGAGAAACTCTCTGCCTCGCTTCTTTACCAAGTGGCCAGCCTGTCGGCACGTGGCACCTGTATTGCTAGGTAACCAGGAAAAGATGGCTTTATCCCTACCTGCCACAATCCCCAGGCAGCAGCAGGGCTAATGAGGGACAAGGGGGACTGAACAGCAACACCAAGAAATCTCTTCATCCTGCAGCCCCAGGACCTCAGGGCATCCACCATTCTCCCACCCAGCCTGCAGTCCTGCTCACTGTTTATCAGCCAGTCAATAAGAAAAAGGTAGTTCTTACTTAAGGAGGCAGAAGTCAACTCAGCAGGTCGATCAGCACTCTGTCTGTAAACACGGTTTCCCGTAAAATCAATGATCTTCAGTTACAGAGGGCAGCCTGGGAACCGAGTGGGTCCCCGCACTTTTTGCAGGCAGCCCCTCTGGCCAGCATTCACACGCCTCTCCCAACCCAGGCTCTGTGCCTGGACCCTGCCCCCCCACACACACCCTCAACCCCTCCGGCAGCCTGCTTCTCCTTCCACTGCTTACACCCACAAATTCGCTTTAACGTCCTAGTGAGCAAATCACAACCTCCACAATTCTCGAATATGGTATTATTTTTATTTAAACATTCAGCTGGATTTTAATAGAGCACATCTCTCCAGTGACAAAGTTCAAGTGAAGATACAAGAGGGATCTTCCTGGCATTCATGCTTGGGCGTGTTGGGCGTGTTCACCTCCTTAGAGTTGAAATCTGCCCTCTGGCAAGCAATCTTGTACAGGAAAATTCTACCTCCTTCATTAAGAGCCCCCCATCCATGTTCATCTTCCAAATTACAGTCCCATCCCTTACAGCTCCCTGAATCCTTACAAATATGCAGCTGCTACTTTTCAAATATTGCTTAGAAGGATAAAAGTCCTCCATGCTGGGGCTCCATGGTGCAAGTGCCTGCCTGGCAAGTGCCAAGTCATGAGTTCGAACCCCGATCCTGCATTTAAAAAAAAAAAAAAAAAAAAGTCCTCCATGCTAGATGGACATAGCGGCAGACTCCTGTAAGCCCAATACTTGGATGGTTGAGTCAGGAGGATGTTGAGTTCAAGACAAGCCTGAACTACAAAGGGAAACCCTGTCAAAATAACTAACACTCCCCTCTGTTGCCCTGTGGATCTCCATCAGGCAGGGTATCTGTCTGTCTCTGTAAACTAAAAAAGTATTCCTTGCAGCAGACAGGGCTGGGAAAAACCCAACAGTTCCGGGAAGGATGGGAGGGGTGCAGGGATGAGGCAGGGGAGGGGGCTCCTGCTGTTGCTCCAGCTCCCAGAGAATTAAACATGAACAGTGGCACTGTGTAATTTTAAATTGTTAATTAGCACAGGGTTAATTAGGCAGTCCTTTCACAAGGGGCTGTTTGGCAGAAAACCAAGAAGGGAAACAAAGGGGAAGGAAAGAAAAACAAAGAGAATAGAGGCTGTGGGAGAAACTGTTGCCTCCACGAATCACCCAGCGGGCAGGCGCCACTGGGAGCCTGCCACTGGGAGTCGGCAGGCAGGCAGGCCAATGACGCCTGCTTCTCTGAGTGCTCCCCAGACTCCCAGGGAGAAGCAGCAAGCACCACCTTCCCCCCAGTGTGCAGGCCCTTTGACTCAGCAATTTCTCCATTCCAGGAATTTATCCTAAGGAAACCCAGAAGATGCATGGAGATGTAAGATCATTCGTCATGAAGTTTATACCACAAAAAGAAACAACCAGGCAGGCTGGGCCGTGGTGGCGCACGCCTGTAGTCCCAGCACTTGGAAGGCTGAGCAAGAGGATTGGTGGGAGTTCAAGACCAGCCTGGATTAGAAAAGTGAGCTCAAGGCCAGCCTGAACTGCATAGTGAGACCCTATCTCAAAAAAAAAAAAAAAAAAAAAATGCTGTCAGGAAACTATTCAGTGGCATGGGGAAATGACCAGAGTTTAAATGAAGCATAGGTATAGGTATAGCTAGAAAATATAAGACTTCTATAGGCAACATTTTACCATAGTAGCTTCTAAGGTATTCCTTAGAAGGTTTCTGAGGTTGAAGGCTTCCATTTGCAGAAGACATGGATTAATAAGCTATGCACCATGTCAAGGACAATGGGTACAAAGTCACTTTGATCTTCATAGCCACTCTAGGAGATGGGTGCTGTTTTATCCCCATTTTAAAGATGGGAAAACTGAGGCTGGAACATCCTAGATTACCAAGCCAAGCAGTGTGACTTAGAGGGTGTGCTCTTAGGGACTGTAGTAAGCAATATCCAGCACTTATATTCAGTCCCCCATCCCACCGTGCTAGGGATTACACCATTAAGCTACCAGTCTCTGTAGTCGATCTTTCTGCACCCAAGGGCAAGGGCTACCAGACTGTTAGTGTAAAGGAACCCACCCCACCCCCCTCCAATGCCCTCTCCTTGTTTGAGGGCCACACAGGGGACAGCTCAGAATGGCCTTCTTTGTATAACTATCTTCAGCTAGGCCAAAGGAGATAAGGTAAGAGGGGGGAAGCTGTGGCCAAAAAACTGCACAATGGGTCCCACATGATGATTTTTTTTTTTTAAGGAAGCAAGTTGTGGAAACTGAAGATCAGGAAATGTAGTCACTCATTCATTCAATACGGTATCTGCTATGAACCCACTAGGTGTCAGCTGTTGGCAATGCCAGACTAGCCAGGTTGCACCTCACAGCCTGTGGAGGAGGTGTGGCAGGCAAGAGAGCAGGAGGGCATCAAGTGGTGAGGATGCTCAGAAGTAACGCAAAGCCAGAAAGGGAGAGAAAGCGACAGCTGTAGACACGTCCTCTTGGGTAATGCTCCGAAGTTAAAGAAATATACTTAGATGACAAATTATAGGCATTTTCTAGGTTTAGAACAGATGCAGGTATTGCTAGGAAAGTGTTTTAGTGGAGGGCAGTGATCCTGTGGACTTAGCCAGAGATCCAGGAAGAACACTCACATAAACAGAAAAACAGCAACCCCCTCTTCAACACACTGACCTGAGAAACAAAGTAGAGACTCCTTTCTTTAAAGAAAAACAAAGTGTGCCAAATGTCATTTCTTTATATTCAGAAAAAGAAAAAGTTGTTTTTTGTTTTTTTTCCAAATAAAGAGATCTGGGGGCAACCCACTTGGGCCCCCCTTCTGTTCCCCTCTTGGGCAGAAGCATTCTTTCCCAATAAATTTTCTATTCTAAACCTCTGTCTTGTTCCTAAAATTAATTCTTTGGTTTTAGAGAACATGAACTTGTCCAAGTGTTTTTCAGGTGATCAGGTTTTCTTCCTGCATCAATTAGAGGTCATCCACCGAGATCACTGGATGGAGATACGGGAATCTCACAGACAAAGTCACTTACCCCTTTAGAGTGCATCATTAAACACTGGAAGACATTGGATCCATATACGCTGAGAAAAAGCCACTTAATATTTTTCTGTACACATGCATGGCCTGCGTATCCACTAGAGCCAAAATGGAGTGCAGAGATTCAAAGCTATATGTCTACCCAAGATAAAAGTGCCTGGCGTCTATCAAGGGCCTTCAGATAGGACCTCTGAAGAGTACCTCTGACTGCCCATTACAACTATGACCCCTTTCAGCCTGAAGAAGCCAGAGTGGTCATCGCCCATACTTCTCTCGTGGCAGTTTGGGTTACTTCTTCAGAGGGCGGAATGTTACAGGATAGGCAGTCAGATAGGGCCAGGCCCTCCAGGAAAATATTGAAAGCAACTTGACTGTGCAGCTTTGCAAGGGACAGGCACCTGTGGGCCACACCTTAAAAAAAAAGAGTAAAGAAATGCAGCTGCCCACTCATTAAAGTTAAGTATTAGGGATTGATATTCTAAATGAATATCATCACCCTAAAGGAGCCAGAAACTCAACCCCCAATACAAAGAACCCTTATTCCATATTCATGCCTGCTTGCTAAGTGACAGGTGACTTGCTTCCCAATTTGCTCCCAATTTAATCAATTTTACTTGAACAGTGATGCTTGTAATCTCATCGGTCAGCCATGATTTTGTCCCACCTCATGACCACCTAAGCAACTTCCCCTAGTTTCACCTTAGGTCCACCTTATCATATGGTTTTGCCCTATAAGACCCCTAAAGAAAGACAATTTTGAGGGCAACCCACTCGGGCCCCCCTTCTGTTTCCCTCTTGGACAGAAGCTTTCTTTCCCAATAAATTTTCTATTCTAAAAAAAAACACACAAATGAAGAGATCTGGCCAATTTTATGACTGATTGATGCTAATGCCTTAAGTATCAAGTAGCAAGATCCACGTCTAAGGATGTGCCATAGGGCTGTCTCTGTTTTGCTCCTTGAGACCAACACCCTGAGGAATAGGAGGACATACACACCTCCATGTGCACTGCACACAAAATCAACACAAGCACCAACTATGGCAAATGGTAACATCAAGACATGGGCAGGAGGTGCGTTGGGGGGCCTCTGCCAGTTCAAACAGAAGGCCCAAACCCGACAAAATTTCAGGAAGAAATATGAAATTCTGCTTTTATGCTTAGGCAATTAGCTAAATCAACGAAAGTGGAAACTGAACCAGCAGCAGTTCATGTCAACAAGCAAATAAATGACATTGGGGTTTTGCCCAGCTATAAATCCTTGGAGGCCCCAAGAGGTGGCAGCCACAGGAGCGCTCGGTACCTGTGGGAACTCAGCAGGTTTGCAGCGTTATCATTTTTGCTGGCTGCGCGCAGAACCTTCTGATCCACTGCGGGGACCCGTGGCTGAGGGATACTGGCCAACTGGAGCACAGTCAACAGTGACTGACCACACCCTGCTCAAGGACATGGAGAAGAGAAGCCCCATGTTACAGAGCAACGGCGCTGTTCTACTGTGGGAAACCCTGACAGCCACACAGGAGGAGGGTCCGTGTGTCCACCTTGCTTTGGAGTGAAACGAGGAGGAATGAGGGGAATCTGCGAGGAATTAAAGTTCGGTTCAATGTAAATGAAGATTTTTCTTCAGACTATCAAAGTTCCTAAACAGAACCCACCCACGATGAAATAGTCCACTCTCTTTGCAAACAGAGAAGGGGATTTTACTGTTTTCAGGAGGTTCTGTTAAGCAACCCCTGAACAGAGGAGATTCTTCACATTCCTGAGTAATCAGTCTGGTTCTTCCGCCAGCCTGAGCGTCACTGGCTTTCATACCTGACCACCGACTGCAGCGTGGAGGTCACCACCCTGCTGTGGCTGGTCACCCGCTGGCCTGAGCATCCAGGCTGTGAGTAATGGGAGAACAAGATCCGTGTGTCATTCATCTCCGGACCTCTGCATCGAGGATACAACAGGTGCTTAGTGAAACACTGGGGGAAGCTAAGGTCATGAGAGAAAGAACAACTAGCGCTTCAATAAGAAAGATAGGGGGGCCCGGCAGGATGGCTCAGTGATCTAAAGCGCCTGCTTAGGAAAGCTTGGGTGGCTACAGGGACCTCAGTTCGATCCCCAGCACCACATGCTGCACCAGCCCTGCCCTCAGGGCAGGCTGAGCCGGCCATAAAAATAAACAAACAAAAGTTCTGAAACAAACAAACAAAAAAAATTACATTAAAAAAAATTTTTTAAAGAAGAAAGATAGCCTTGAACCTCATTCTTTCCATAGGTTAAAAAGACCCAGTGAAATCACTAGCCATCAGTGGAACCAGAGGTCCCTAAAGGAAGGATCAAGGAGTGGGGTGGAGCAGAAGGTGCACATGATCAGCTCGGGGCACCATGAGCTCCGGGACACAGGATGGGGCACCACTGGCCACATCAGGCACAATTCGAGCAAGAAAAATAGCAATAAGAGATTACAGCCCAATACTAAAGTAGGCCATAAGATAAGGGCTGGGAACATACCTTAGTAGTGGAGTCCCTGCCTAGCCCATCAGAAGACCTGAGCCCAGCCCCTAGTACAAGAAAGAAAGGAGGAAGGAGGGGAAAAAAAAGAAAGGGAAGAGAGGAAAAATAAAAAGGAAGAACGGAATAAAAGAAGGAAAAAAGGGGAAAGGGAGAAAAGGAAGACAGAAAGGACAGAAGAAGAGAGAAAGGAAAGATGCATGAGGAGAAAACAAGTTTTTCCTTAAGGTAGAAGCTCAATGAATAGATGTAGAAAAAACTAGAGAGTTAGGAAGTCACTCTGATATCCATCACCACAAAAATGACCCCCTTAGGTAGGAAGTAATGGGTAATGAAATTAAATACACGTTTTTAGTCTCAATCTCCCCACTTCCTAATTACAGAGGGAAAAATAACTTTTCAGTAGAGAATCTTGGCAAAAGCCACCTTCACTAGTGACCACAGCTCACGTGACCAGCCACAGGACCACGGAGACAACATGTGCCTCCCAACAGGATGGGCTGGAACACAACATGCCGCACTTGGCATTCCCAGAAGAAAACAAGCAAAGCCTGAATCTAATCAAGAAAGAACATCAGACAACTCTGAGCCGAACCAAGCCTACAAAATGGCCAAGGCCTTGCAGAAACGTCAGCACCATGGAACAGGACAGACTCAAAAACTGTTTAAAGAAGACTGAGGAGAGGTGAAGTATAAGGCTAACACATAATCTGGGATTTTCTTGTCCTATAAAGGATACAACTGAGAGAACTGGCAAAATCTAGCAAGACCAGCAGATGGCCTAAAACTAATGTCCAGATGTTGATTTCTTAATTTTGCTAACTATGTTGTCATTACATAACAGGTCTGCAAGGTGTTTGACACAGGGTCACTATATATACTGGCTGACATCATTTTGAGGAAGGTACTGGGAATCAAACTCAGGAGCTCAGGTTTACCAGGCAGGCACCGTGCTACTACTGAGTTACATCCCCAACCCTTTCCGCTTGGCCTTAATCTAATGAAGATTCTCCTGCCTCAGCCTGGAGAGTGCTAGGATTCCAAGTGTGTGCCTCATACCCAGCCATGCCCTTGTTTTTTGAGATAATCCAGCATATTTAGAGGTGAAAGGTCATGATGTCTCATTTGTCAAATGACTTAGGGGAAAATGTGAGAATATGTACAACTATGTGCATATGTGTGTACATATATAAATATAAAACCCACATATATGATGGGTAGCTCAGTATGCTGATCTGTAAAAGGCTCAGATCAACAGTTTCCAACATTGCCAGTTTCACCAGTAACACACTGCAATTATGGAACATTTGACTATGTATACAACTACCTTCTCTTAGATCAAAGAGAAGAAATCTATTGTACTAATAACCATTAGAAAAATTATCATTTCTACCTCCTGTGCCCTGTATAACTCAGGACAACAATATGCATTGTATCAATTATTGTGAATGTACTACTAACGTGTTTTGAAACTGTCACATTGTAATTTCTTATTAAAAGTAATTTAAAAAATAAAAATAGGCCACATATATAGAAAAATGAATGAGATAATGTAAACATGGGAGGTTCTAAAGGGGAGAGGTGTTGCTCTATTTTTAAAACTTTCCTCTATACCTGAAATGGTGTCAAATGGAAAAGAAACTGTCCAGAGTAGAACTCCACATAGTGAGTCTCCAAAAATACCTACGAACGGTCAACCGCCCTGTTACACATGTCCTTATCTTTATGGGAAAATCATTCCTGGCAAAGCTGCATGAAGAGGAGGAGGCTATGAGGCTGGACAGAGAGGTGTGTACAGACAAGAAAACCAGCCTGCCTTTGCTGCTGCTGGAAGGTGCCTAGAGAAAGCTCCCAGGTTGGGGAAGACAAATAAATGGCCATCCTCACTTGGGGAGAACTGCAAGTAGTACACCCTGAATCATTTGCTCAAAATACCCAGTGTCCCAACTGCAGACACACTTCCCTAACTGAGCGAGGAGAGTTCTAAATAAAAGGACCAGGGCAGACAGTGGAGGGGCACCCTAGCACCCTGCCTAGAGCAAACAATCACTCCAAGTCCAGACTAAAGCACAGCAGAAAGAAAAATGTACAGCAGTGAATAAACTGTACCCTCAGTAACCCTGCCCCACCTCGAACAGCAGCAACACAGGCAACTCAGACTCTGAGGGAAGTAGAAACCTTATTCAAGGGGCACCAAAATAATACCCATATCTGGTTAGTTTGGAATCCACAGAAAAACCTTCTCCGATTCCATCCCATACTTTATACAGTAGTGGTGTTTGTGTATAGCGGCTGCATATAAGTCAATAAGTATTAAGCCATAAACACGTGAGATTCCATCTGCTTGGCTGTGATTTCCCAGCAGCCTGAAGAATGAATCTGTGGCTGTGGCCAGGTCAGGGAGCACAAGTGCTTGGACAGATCCCTCCTGCTGCAGGAGGTACACTGCCCGGAAGGCCCAGAGAACTCTCCAGGTCCTAGGCTATATGTTTGCTAATAAGTGCACCGTGCTATTTCCAGTATGAACATAAATCAGCCCGGAAGTGAAAGCTGCTTGCTTAGTCTGTTCTGCAGGGAGCCCACAAACACCACGATATTCTGGCCATAGCTGGAGAGAGGAGGCAGGGCCAGGTGTGGAACTCAGCCTGTGTGCGCGGCATTTCACAGCAATTTTAATCAAACTATGTGTGTAGATTAAAATAAAAAAGACCAAACCAACTACTACTTACTTTCTGCCTGCTTCTAAATACATACTTGGACCAGTTAGTCAGCTTTCCAGGATTGGCTCCCTAACATATAGGTCCTTAGACATCTAGCCTCACACCTGTCACAGGGCCTTTGCCTGCCACTGACCTGCATTTAATACCAGAAGGCACTGACCCCATCCCAGATACAAAGCAGCCTCTTGGGTCACCAAACGCAGTAGCCTCAAAGCCCTACATCCCTACTGGAGAGGCACACAGCCCACACATGCTAGGGCCCCTCTACCCTTCTCACCCATCTCCTAACCTCGACCCAGCCCTGTCACCTAGCCCCTGGGACATTCCTGGGATGTATAGCTCCCCGCAGGGACTGCTTTCAAGTGCTTCAAACTTTAAAGGTATTTTAAACCATTTTTTTTAAAGTGAAATAAAATAATTTTTTTAAAAAAAAACCTCTTTGCTAGCTCTGTCCCCTCTGAATGTCCTCACAAGTCCCTCTCAAAAGACTCCCCTTCCGCTCCCCCCTTCCTTGCCGTTGGGCAAAAGCTAGGAACCAGTGTAAAAACACGCCATCTGGCCCATCACACTTTCAATCTGGCATCTCATGATGTTGAATTTATTTTAAATAACTTCTCTTGATTAAATATGAGTTTGCTATAAAAAAAAATTAGATATATACAAGGAAACTCAAAAGCTAAGGCAAAAACCTCTCGAAATTCCACCATCCAGGGAGTCACAGAACCGAAAAGGGAGGATAGCTTCTCCAAGAGGCTTCCTCTGCCGGTCTAAAGTCACACATTCTTTTCTGCCTCTGTTGCACTCACTCCTTCTAGGGGCTGCCCTTTCCAATTACTGTGCAGTTTTTTTTTTCCTATGACTTTAAATATTCTGAAGTTAGAACCCGGGGGGTACAAAGGCACCAGATCCCGTGGATACATTATAATTTTACCAAATGTCACTACTGGACATTTCAAAAGTTCCCAGCATTTTGCTACAAATACATGCCCATGACTTTCTGCACGCACAAAACAATGACAACAAAAATGACAGCTTTTTGACTGTCCACTGAGATCTAGCCAGCTCTCAGCACTTTAAAAACAAAAAATAACACATGGTCTCATTTGACCCTTGCAAGGGCCCATGCTGCAGACGCAGACACGGGCTTAGAGGGTTAAGTACAAGCTGTACGCTGGCTCAGGCAGCCTCCGAAGCCAAGATAGCTTCCCTCGCTCCTCTGAACCCCAGCTCTTACACAATATGTTTCGTCTCTGTTTCCTCAGGATACATTTCTGAGAGCAGAGCTCCTGGCACAAAAGCGAAGAACATTTACGACCTTGGCATGTGCCAACCTGTCCTCCAAGAGAGCCCTTCCAGCTCCCATTTGCAACCGTACACAAGCATCAATTATCCTGTACCTTCACCCGCAGTGCATGCTTGTTACAATTTCTTTTATGCACGTGTGTGTCCATTTGGCAGATAGGAATGACTCCTCCTTTTAATGCACATTGTTTGCTAGTAAGACAGAAACCCTCTGCAGCTATCTGTACTGCCTGGGATTTCTGTGGACCGTGGGAGGGTACTATCCTTTCCTGAGGGACAAATGAAGCACTTCATGGGGTCTTACTGGTAACCCCTGCCATCTGACTCCTTGCCACAGCCGCTCCTCCAGACAACATCCCACCTACCCACACTGTTTTTGGCTCCATCCCTCCTTCCTCCAGATCCCAACTCCTCCCCACAGTGGCCTCTGCCCACTGCCCTGCCCTCCCTCAACACCACTCTTCCTACTCTCTGGAGAGTTCCTCCTCCCAGATGGGATGACAGAGGGCTATGTGATGCATCAATAGTTTTTATGTCACTTCCTCTGGGCAGAAAAACCAACCATGGAGCGTAATGACAATGCACACTGACATCAGGCCCCACTCCTGAAGACAGGATCCGGTGCCCTGGAAGCACGGATGGGGTATGTAATTCCGGTGTGCTAGAAAACCCTACCCACAAGATGCAGTCTTCTTCCCAAGACCCCAGGGTCCTCCTGAACTTGGTTAACGGCTCCTTCTCTCCTATGTTCATCTGCGGTCTCCCCTGGACTCAGAACTGCTCACCAGGCCCAGAACTGCAGCCCAACAGCAGAGCATCTGCCTAGCCACACAAGGAAGGGCCTGCCTTCCATGTCACTACACCGACAGGCAGGAGGTCTGGCGCACCTCAAAATCTCTCCATTTCTCTGGCATACTTTCCTGGCTCTGCTACTCCCGCTCCGAGCTCCTCCTCACTGCCTGCCTCCTTCCCATCCCCACAGCTCTCCAGGATACTTTCGCACTTACTGTGCTTGATAACATTCACCATCCCTGCAGCCCACAGAAATCCCGCCTCACAGTTCGTCCACAGTTCGCCTACAGTATTTAAATACCATCATCCTTCCTCTCCTTGGCTCTCTGCTCTTATCTCCGTGCATCAACTACCTTAACTACTTCTGTGGTTTCAATTACTGAAATTATGAGTTGACTCCCAAAACAAAAATTTCCATTCCGAACTTATCACTTGAATACGCATCTCCCTACTTTCAGCAGATCACAAGCTGTGTCTAAGTGGCTAGCTTTCCATCATCAGACCTCAGCCTGGCACAAGGCGCCCAAAGGAACTGCCCCACAGTGTCTTCCATCTCTCTGGGAGGAACTTTCAACTGTGGAAAAAGGAGAGGAAAGAGCCAGACTTTCCAGTGACATGTTCATTGGGTAACTTCCCTAGTGCCAACCTACTCAAACTCTCTGGATTGACTTTAAAATACTCTCAGATCTCTCTCCACACGGTAGCAGTCCCTTTTGTGGGGGATTAAAGCCAAGATCCCTGCACCTAGGTAGGAATCTGAAATTGATGAGAACCAAACCCTACAATTTAATACTTTTTCCATCTTAACCAAGCACTCACTCTCGCATTGGGACTGTAACTTCTGCAGCCAGTGGAGTGGCAGCAAAACTTGCATGGACTGCTTTGACCTTCTTCACCCTCTCATGGGTTGGAAATTCTGTTCTCACTGCAGACTGTAGCAACCTCAACCTACAGATTTTCTTTCTTTTAGTTCCAGAACATGAGTTGTTGTTTTTTGTTTTTTTTTTAAAGGAAGCACTTTAAAGCTTTCCTCTGGCATACTCCAGCTGCCAGCATTACCACTCCTGTGCTCTGGGGCTATTATTAAGTAACACAGGCGTGCTTGGGTTACACACAAGCACTGCAATACCTTGATAATCGATTAGATAGGTGAGAAGGCTGCTACGGGATGAACAGGTAGATAGCGCAGGCAGCACAGATACCCTAGGCAAGGGGATGACTCACGCTCCAGATTGGGCAGGCTGATACAGTGGGATTTCACACTATTCAGAATGGCATGCAACTTAAAACTTTCACGTTCTGCACTTCTGGCATTAGCTACTCAATGTTCAGGTCACTACTGCCCCAAAACTGGCAAGGGCACCTGAGACTGCAAAGAAAAACCATGGCCAAGCTAGGAGACTGTGTATGCTATTCAGTCATCCGCCTCATTTCTCTCCTCTTCTTCCTTCTCCTCTACTTCCTCCTCCTCCTCCTCCTCCTCTTCCTCCTCCTCTTCCTGCTTGTGCAAGCTCTGATCTCTCTTTCTGTCACCCCAGGCTCTCTCACTATCCCTTCTCTTCCTCAATGAATTTACCCAAACCTGAGATCTCCTTTAAGAAGCATATGCTTCAAGTTTCACATAGGCAATAAAACCTTCCACAGTGACAGAACGCAAGTCCTAGCACATGTGAGGCAAACACTGCCACGGTGCCTCTCAGCTCACAAAAAGTCTGCCTCTGCTCTACATGCGTCACAATCATCCTCACACTGCTCGTCACTACCAATCTCTCCACGTCATCTTTTCAGGGATTTTCACTCTACAATTTGACTGTAAGCTGCTTAAGGGCAGAAATCAGCTTCTGTGTGTCCGCCCCCTAGCACCGTGCCAGGCATAGAGTGGAAGGCAGAGGACTAAAGTTCTCAGAGTCATTTCAAGTAACATTAGCAAGAGTATCTCAATCTCAACAACCCGCCAATAATCCAAAGTCTGAACAGCCCACAGGGTATTTCAGTATTTTGTGATTTACAGCATTAAGTTTATTATTTTCCATTCCACAGTTACTTCAGGCCTACCCTTCATGCCGCCCTGCTTGAATTGTTAGTTGGTCAGTGAGACAGAAATCCAGAAATCACACACAGGCGTTCTGGAGAGGCGGCAGAACAAGCACAGACTACATCATACGGTAGAGCGGACTAGCATCCCTGCCTCTTGGAAAGGGCTACCACAGCCATGCTCACGAGTGTCCGAGCAAGCAGGGTCCGGTGGGGATCCTGAGTGTCCACTGGGTAGCCCCTTACCAGTAGCACAGGAATCTGAAGAGTGCAAGGAACCGCTGTCGCTGGAGGCTGCACCAACCAGGACAAAGCGAACCCAAGCAGTGGCTTCACCTGCGCTTACAGTTTCAGGAATGTAGGCAGAAGTCAACACCATCGTGGGTTTTCCTTAGCGCAGGTCTGACTGACGTGAATACAAGTGCACATACACTGCAGCAGCTTCTCCCCTGGCTTGCGGAAGCACCTGGGAGATGCACCCACTTTCTTAGACAGCAGAAATACAGCCTTACCAGCATTTCCAGCATGATGGGAAAGCTGGGTCACGGGGAAGGGGCAGGTCCTCTAAAGGAAAGTCTCCCTCAGCAGGCACCTCATAAACGACCCTTAGAAAAAGTAGTGTTTTCCTCTCAGCAGGAAGAATGGCGCCCAGTGAGCTCACTGCCAGCAGCTCCGGCTGGCACGGGGCTCCGGAACTGGCACCATGACCAAACAAACAAAGGTTGACCTTATGAGACTCTTTAATAGGGTACCACACACGCTCGCACGCACACGGTCTCTTGTACTCACACACACTCACACCGCCTCTCACTAGCACCGGCACAGATGGTCCTCCGCGTAAGCAGCTTCTCAAGCACAGGGGAACCAAGAGAGGCTGTTAAATGAAGGAGGAACAGAAGCAGGAAGGTGGGGCTGTTGGAAATGGCAGGAGAAAGGGACACCCACTTCAAAGACAGGAACACGCACATATGCACACACATGCATGCACGCACAGCCTTCCTCAGAGCCCAGGAATCCTGGGCGCCCTTCGAATGAGCCACATTAGGATGTGTGTGTACTAGTTTCTGTGATTTCTTGTTCCAAGGACATGTAGACGGCGATCCCATCACAGAATTCCCTCCTATATGACTCACTCAAGAAATGGAATATTTAAGAGGCTTATTTCCCCCTGGGTCATCCTCATGTTCTAAAGGCCTGGAGAGCTACCACTCTATGACAAAGCTCTTCAAGACAGACTGCCTAGGACACAGACTCTCTCTGTCCTCGTAATGTGTCTGAGAGATTTCCAAATTCCAAAGTTTAAGCTCAACGGGGGCTCTGGGGAGTGATATCCTATGTCCTATTTTTCTCTGCCTATCTCCATCCCACAAACTAATTCCAAAGCCCATTTTCTATACTGTTAGGGTACAGAGATTTTCAAAGAATGGCCTTGGTAATATGGCAAAACAGCAGAGGACTGTTTCCTCTTCAAGTGGCAGGATCAAAAAGCACACAAGAGGCTCACTGAGAACCAAGAGGTTGCAGGTAACAGCTTCACAAACCCAGCAAAGATGGCACAGGGGATCCTGTGACTCTTGCTGCTCCAAGCGCTTTCGGGCCATCAGCTGCTGTGAAGAATCACCAAGGCCACATTAAATAGTACTTGGATTAATTATGCTTGAAAGTCTCTTATCCGAGCACTGCTAAGACTGAACAATTGAGTTTGGGAGTGAATGTGGTTACATATTTTTCCTTAATGGTTTCCTGAACACCCTGGTTAGGTCTGATCCCAGGGGGGAAATTGCCAGTTCAAGTCATAAAATGTGATCAATGTAGATCAAGACCCCGAGCTAAGTGTCTAAGAGCAGACAGCAGAAATGTATTTGGGCAAACATACATAGAAGAAAACGTGTGTTCAACATGGAGAACTTCAGCTTCCTTCCTGAAGCTGTACCATCCCCCTTCTCACCTGTAGAACCCTGTTCACCCCACCAACATGTACAGCCAACAGTTCAAAGGAAAGGAGTCCAAACGAGAAAAGATCTCAGAAATTGTTTCTCTGGCTCCAAATCCCCACACTGGACCATGTAAGACTAGGGGAGAATCAAACTTGGCTGATCAATGGGGCCAATTTCTTTGGCATCAGTAATACAAGGATACTGGGATAATACTCTTACTGCTTTCGGCTCTTATATATCAGATTCATTCAAAAACTACTGATGTTCACTCATGCACACCGCAAATGTTGATCAAGTATCCACCACACGCACAGTATCCTTCCCATCAGGACAGACTCCTGCCAGTCTACTCTCTTCCAGAGTCTAGGTACATTCCAGAGAAAGCAGCTCAGCCCTGCACATGGCTGCCATGGTCCACTCTACAACCTGATTAATCAAAAGTACCGCTCTCTCCATCCTTCCTGCACTAGCATCAAGCCCTGTCCTCCCAACCAGACACCGTCACAGTGATCTGACATCCACCAAGTTCAAAACTATGGTTCAACTATTGCAACATACAGGTTGGCTGTGGACAGTTTCTCCAAGAACATTACAGGCCTGACGCTTCAGTTCATGGCCACCAGTCCCCCAGCAGTGTGTGAGGCCTTGCTCTCAACCTCCACGGGCATCTTCAAGACAAGGAATGTTAGTGATGTCGGAGACTGACGACTGCTTGGCAGCCCAAGAGCCTTTCCTTGGGGATGAGGGGTGGGCTGTCCTGCGAATACCTATGAGAAGTTTCCTGCGCCACTGAAGAGGCCTTCTCACAGCATTTCTTCTGTCCTCTGAAGCTGTCAGGATGACAAGAGGAAAGGATTTCACGTCTAGCAGCTCCTCTTAGGTGAACCAACAGCCTCCCAGGCCCTATTTGCCCTGCGTATTCCATTCTGGTTTTTCTGGCCTCAGCTCTGCCCTACTGTGTACTAGACTCTATGTCTTCCCAAGCCCCACAGACTTAGGCCCAGCCCCCCTGAGCCCTGCCTAGAGCCTGGCCTGGGCTGCCATGTGGACACGGTCAGTGCCCTCCACCAGGAGGTGTTTGGCCTGGCTTTCACATCAGCAAATGACATTCCTTTTTATAGCAACTCATGTTTGTCACACACACACATTGTTATAGGGAACAATGTAGAGTGGAGTGTGGTTCTTAATGGACTTCTAATTGAAGCATGGAAGCTAGACACCCAAATGAACCACCTCGCAGGAACCTTAGCTCAGCGGCAAGTGGTTCCATCCTCCTCCAATCAGAGTCCCTGTCACAGAACCGTTTGAGAAACCCTCTCTACACAGGTCAAGGGGAGATGGTGGATTTTCATTTAGTGTCTGTGTGCAGGGGAGCTGGGATGAAGAAAGCTAGAAACCACACCGGCATGTGCTCATCACCCAGGAATTCTACGAATCCTAGAAACAGGGCAGCAGAGTCTTGTGCATACTGCTCAACTATGCATGCACTGGGATGGGTGGGGGGTTATTCAAAGGGAAGGAAGGAAAAAAAATAAAGGGAGGGAGAAAGGCCAGGAATATTCTTTTTTAAAGGGACTCTTCCCTACATTCTCACTACCAGGCCTTTCTGCCTCTGGGATGGAAAGTGTTACTCAGCTGCAAGGCCTCTTGCTAATTGTGGGTTTTTATTTTTATTTCCTATTACCCTCTCGCACGCCTGATGAGATTATTTTACCGGAACTGACACAGCTGGAAGCAGCAGGCATACGTGGAGCCTCTGAGGAGGTGATGCAATTTCATTTTCATTGATCAGAAATCAGCAGGGCAGTAAGTGATGGGAAATTCCATTAGATGACAACTCGCAAGCCATGAGCCTCCACTCCCTAGCCACACCCTGGACCCAGAGAGAGAGGGGTAAGGTCATACTTGGGCCCATCAAGTAGCCTTCTCCTCAAAATGGCCATGGAAGGACAAAGGCCACACTGCCACTCACTTGGAAGAAGGTCTGAGCAGGAGCGGAAGGTCACCAGGCCACGCTGAACCACCGAGGACACCCCAGCTTCTATGGGAGGATCACACAGGCATTTTCCAGGGACTCAGCACAGGACTGCTCACAACCACTCTCCACAGGTCTGAGAAGCCCAGGCTTAAAGGGCTCCTTTCTGAGCCAGGAGTGCTGGTCCACGCCTGTTATCTCAGCCACTTGGGAAGCTGAGGCAGGAAAGCTGAGCATTCAAGCCAACCTGGACAAGACCTTGTCTTAAAATTAAAAAAAAAAAAAAAAAGTAAAAACAGCTGGAGGTATAACTCAACAAAGCAAGCAAGTGAGCAAGATCTCACTCCAAGTGTCAACATGTAAAGAAAGAGGCGACCACGAAGCACCAGGCCTGCCTCCCAGGAGAGGATCCTGACTCGGAGAGGATCCTGACAGCACCCACCAGGCATCAGTGTCTAATCTGTGCTGAGCAGCATGCAGGAGCTCTGCCACCCACCTGGTGCTCCAGGGCCAATGCTCTTCCCCGTCTCCTGGACAGATGAGGAGATTGAGGCCCACAGGAAGGTGAGGCAGAGAGCCCACTGGTACTAACCCCTTCCTGAGGCTGCACCTCTCACACACAGCAAGAAGCTCACATCAAGAGCAGAGGAATCCTATCTGATCAAGCAGCCTGGTCCTTTTCCAGAGGAAGCAGATGAACAATTCTGATTCATTCACCTTTGTCACCCTCAACACCCCAGCAACAGCATTCACTGCATCCAGGCCTGGAAGCACAGGTGAACTTCTCTTTGGAATGTATAGAATGGCTACTGTGTTATCAGTTAAGAGCTTGTCTGTTTGTCCAGCATATACTGCTTTGCTCATCAATGGACTATGGAAAAAATAGCAAAGAGACTTTCAAAAATACCAATTCTAGGGGCTGGGGAGATAGCTCCATGTCACAAGTGCCTGCGTGGCAAGTGCAAGGTCGTGAGTTTGAACCTTGGTCCCTCCAAAAAAAAAAAAAAAAAAAAGCCAATGCTAAAATAAAAATTCTGGGCCCGGCAGCATGGCTCAGTGGTCTAAAGCGCCTGCTTAGGAAAGCTTAGGCAGCTGCAGGGACCGCGGTTCGATCCCCGGCATCACATGCTGTGCCAGCCCTGCCCTCAGGGCAGGCTGAGCCAGCCATAAAAATAAACAAACAAACAAAAGTTCTGAAACAAGAAATAAAATAAAATAAAATAAAATAAATACAATTCTTTTTAATAAATAAATAAAATAAAAATGCCAATAGCCACAAACTCAATACTGTTCCCAACAACTGCATACCACCAAAATGACAAATTTCAAGTGTCTAAGTGATAAATGTGAGAAACAAAAACTACTAGTAAGTCTTTACTGAGCATCTAATCTACAACTCAAGAAAGCCAAGAACACAAAAGGCAGAGATCTGGCCTCAGTGAGCTTCCAGACTAACTAGGCTGGCCCCAAGAATGCTCAGCATATTATTTATTGGTACTGCTTACAGGGACATAGAACACCATAATGTAAGCGGAGAGCAGGGGAAAATGAGAAAGAGAAAACAAAAGTGGAAGCAAACTTGAGCAAAAAGTAACGGTTAAAATGTACATAGTAATGATCTATCCATCAAGCCATACACTTGACTCTAAGGTACCTAATACGAGTCAATAAGAAAAGCATGCTAACTTTGTTTTAGGTTCGCAGTTCACGAGTCCAAGAGAAAAAGAAGCCCATCGTTCCAGATTACTGAACCCCAATAGTTTATCAAGAGCAGGACAGCAAAGGAAAGAAGGGCGCCTGCAGCCTTGTCTCTCTGGTCTCCTTGGGGAAGTAATAATGAGGAGGCTTGAGTGTGAAGCCCTCCACACTTACTACTTCCTCTGACAGACAAGAATAACGACCCCAGAGGGTGTTGGTGGTTTGCAGAAGGTCAGACAGCTGGTCAGTGGCACAATGAGATGGGGGTCTGGGCATCCTGAGCCACACTAACTGTGCTCTTTCCCCCCCATGCAGCTACTCTCTATTATCCTTCAGGGTGGGTGGGCTTAACGGGGGGGGGGGGGGGGGGGGGGGGGGGGGGGGGGGGCAGAGGTTGGTGGCCAGCAAGAAGGACTGCTCCAGATGAAGAAAGACCTAAGACGCAAACATCTAAGTACCTTATACAGACCTCCCCTCCCCCCAACAGCAATTCTAACCAACCAACCATGTTGGGGACCATTAGTGAAATCACAACCACAATTTAGGATTAGATGACATTAAACTTTCAGAGTAAGGTGGTCCAAGCCTGTAATTCTAGTTTCTTGGAAGCCTGAAGAAAGGCCAGCCTGGGCAACACGGTGAGATCCTATCTGAGAAAGAGCCAGGGGTATAGTTCAAAGCAGCGACACATATCTAGCATGCTGAAGGCCCTGGTGCAAACTCCAGCACTTAGAAACAAAAGGCAAAGTCAACCTTATCTCCTAGTGACATCTGGGAACTTAATTCTTTCCACATTTCCAATCAAACTCAATGGTTAGGTTCATTGCTGACCTTACAGGGAAATTTAATTTTGTTCTCATCCACTTCAGTTTGGACCCAGAAACATGAAAAGAATCAAGTTTATGAACTGAGGTAACTGTGCTGGATAGAACCAAACTATTCTCTCTCTCTCTCTCTCTCTCCCCCCCTCCGCCCCTGCCCCTTACTGCACTATTCCATCTTGAGTTCATAAGTTTAGGCCACGATAGATTTTTTTTTTTTTTTTTTTTTTAAGGAAACATGGGTTTCTCCTGTCTTGGAAAGAGCTTTCTGTCCTGCACAAATCTTGCTGACCTCTAAAGATTGCTTTTCCAAAAATCATCACCAGAGAACCCGCCTCAGTGCCACCAAGTTAGAATACAAAGCCATGCATCTGACATTTCAAAGAGCCAACTATCAATATGCATATCCAAATTGCACCCACAAATTTCATGACAGAAAAAAAATAAATAAGGAAACTGTTGCACCATTACATGCACTGAGCAAAAGTTGGCCTGTTCACAAACATAAACTGCCTAAGATTAGACAGCATGCTTGATATTGTGAGCTTGAAGCCCACATGTGATTAAGAAAAAATAAGCCCAAAGCCTCCACTTGTTGAGTGGGCTAAAAAGTATTTTTTAACACTTTCATTACATTTAACCATTAAGGAGATGTTTATTTGGAAGTCCACTGTCTCAGCATGAATGTTCTATGAGCCATCTTCAGACCCTGCTAAGGACTGAACTCAGTTGCTCCCCTCCTACCAGGCTGGTTTTGTAGAGCAGATCTGCTGGTAAAAGGTTCAGTGGGAAATGGGCTTCTAGCCCTATGTGGTCTCCAGCCCCACCTCCCCACCCCCCTGCCCCCACCCCTGCTTAACCAGCCCCTGCCCTTCCAACTTCAGTGTGTCCACAAGGGTGCTGGGAGCTTCTGGCAAACACTCCACAGCGGGCTTCTTCACACTAACATCATAACCTGACCAAGAGCGCATCGTCATGCCAGCACCGACCTTTCCCAGGAACAAATCACAGCACTCCTCTAACATATGCAGTGCTTTACACATGTCCAAACACCCTTATGTTCACTTCTCATTTGGCCTCCACCCATCTTTCTAAGCAGAGCAGGAATCAAACCTGGGGTTGCATGAGCTAAACTTAATAAAAACGTCACAGTGACTCCTACGAGCCACACAGGTCACATCGCTGGTCAAGGAGCATAGCGAGGACCGGTCTCCAGGCCCTTACCTCAGGGTTCTTCTCCCTGTGAAGATGTCACTTCCTCCAAGGGTCACTAGCTCTCAGAGTCATGGGAAGGATAAAGACAGAGATCTCTCTGCCTGCTATACACAGAAAACCCCAAGCATCCATCAAAACACCTTTCATCTAAACAAGGGAAAGTATACCTTCCTGAGAAGGAACATAGGCAGAGTTATGCGACCAATTGGGCCTTGCTATTCTGAAAAACCAAAGCCCCAGCTGGAAAATTCTACACACTGTGAAACAAAATTATTAACAATTCCATATAAAATTACCTTCAGGCTGTAAGTAGCATATAAAAACTGAATTTTGTCTTTAGACTTGGGCCCCACCCTGAGGACATATTATTTTGCCTATACAACTACCCTTGGGCCCCATCTAAAACCTAAGACACTTTTGGTCCCCAGGATTTGGGGTAAGGGATATTCAATGTGTAACATCAAATATTGACCTGTACTAAATGGGCAAGAATCTTAAGAGGTAGATATTCAAGTATAGAGTTTTACATAGTCCAGGGCCTAGAAAGTAAATTCAGGAAAGCACCCAACACCAAAGAAAGAAACGTGCTAGGCTGAGAACAACCCCTATGATACCTTCTCCCCCACAGACCACACTGCTGCCTGCAGCAGTCATCCACTCGGCTCAAACACCATCTTCAAGGCCAAGCAATAAGCAATACCATCTGCAAGGCCAAGCAATAAGCCGCAAGCAGGTAGGTGCTGCTCACAAATGCAGCTGGGCCTAGAAGAGCCACCTTCGATACAGAGGTCAAAGGGAAATAGCTCAGTAGACTAAGTGTCTGTCTGGCAAGTGCAAGGTCCTGACTTCAACCCCCAGTACCACAAAAATAAATAAATAAAAGATACAGAGGTCAAGCACTAATCTGAGAGAAAGGAAATCGGGAACACGGCAGGCAACATACACACGTCTGCCTGAAGCCAAGCAGATGGAAACCCACTCTCTGCTACCATGAATGCCTTCTCTTCTGCAGGTATGGGGGAATTCTTTGGTGTACTCTTTGATGCCACAGTGGAGCCTATAGGGCCCCAGTTCCCATCACAATGGAGAACGAGACTCACTGGCCAACTTGGTGTTCAGTGAGTATCCTCTAATGGAATGATGCGAGTGACATTTTTAGGAAGACCTCTGATGCCCAAATGAAACTTTCTGAGTCAGGGAACTGAGGCAGTCTGGGCAGATGAGGGTAAGAAGACAAAACAGAGTGGGCTCACAATATGAAGCATGGGCAGGGTCCTTTGACTCCTCGTTAAAGGAGGGCGACCTCCCTGAACAGAGGTTCAGAGGGAAGACCAGCTTCCGCCATGGCCTTCTGCCAAGTCTCCAACCCCAAGGAGATGACCATTCCCACCAGCTTCCTATTGGGAGGAAGAGGTTTAGGAGGACTCCTTGGAGCCTTCGCTCCTCTGCACAATTCTATTTCCTTACTGCTACTGTGCCTGGGTGCTGCTGGGGCATAGAGGAAGCCCAGAGGTGAGGTCTCGTCTTGCCATTACTGCCCTGACCGTGTCAGTGAATCTATAGCACAGGTCCCACTGTGGGCTGTCTGTCAGCACTGCAAGCTCTAAAATGTGTGCCATCACTGGCTTGGAACATTCTATCTTCTACCCTGAGTCTATACCTGGTCTTTCTGATTCTCTTGTGCATGGGTCCTTGACTGTGTAGAGCCTGAGCTCCATGAACCGACATCCCTTCCCCCAAATCAGTCCCAGGTCCTCATTCTGGTCACATACCTGCTGGCTCCCCTCTCTCACTGATAAAGTTTCACTTCTGGTTCTCAGCGCCTGAGGGGCAACCACAAGAATAGAGAACCGCAGGCTGCACTAACCAGAAGGGCAAGAAAGTGCTACCTGCTGCCAAATTCACTCACCCCCTAAGCCAACTCTTCCTTCCTCCTCGACTCCCCTGTGACTCCATGAAAGCTGTGTTCACAAACTTTAAAAATTTACTCTTGTGGGGCTGGGGAGATAGCTCCGAGGTACAAGTGCCTGCTAGGCAAGTGCAAGGTCGTGAGTTCGAACCCTGGTCCCACAAAAAAAAAAAAAAAAAAAAAAAAATTTACTCTTGAGATGTGGAAGACAGCTTGCTGCCAGAGGACAAGATAGTTCAAGGTGAACTGCACTCAGACTGTTGGGTCCGCAAAGCTGAGGACCCCTTGACAGTCTTCAATAAGGCTGGGCCAAAAAGGGGTAGTAAGTCTTGCCACATGGCGCAAGACTAGCCCTCCATTCTACAGAATATGCATTTTTCTATATTTACATGTTATATAGCTATATGTGTGTACATGCATATATAACCTATATGTATCTATCTATATTCATAAGCACACGTGTGTACAAAAACCTATATACACATACATGTATCACTCATTTAAAACAAAACAGAACATTTATAAGAGGGACAAAAAACATGAATACCCTCCCCACACCACCACCACCACCACCCACTGCAGTATCTTCTCCCCGAACTTCCTATAAAACTGCCCCTTACTAAAATCCTACTAGCTTGGTCTTCGGAGTGGACACCACTTGCTTTCCTACAGAAAGCTCTCCTTCCTGCCTTCGTTTCAGCAGGAGGGAAGGAGAATGTAAACATTAACCAGACCAGAGACTGGCCAGCCAGTGGCAGTGATACAATCTCCGGCGGCACCACAATCTAGCTCCAACTTTCTGTCATCTGATGACCCCGTTTGATTTCACATACTCACTGGTCCAGGGGAATCTGAATCCTAGAATGAGATGTCCCCAAATAAATGGTTTCTCTTTGCCAGTAAAATGCCAATCACATAACAAGTATGAGAAAAGTCCCAAGGATGCCTGTTGTACAAAGGCATGAGAGTTACAGGCCTCACGTGAATTCTTTGCACGCCAACCTGTCCCCCTAGAAGGTACACATAGCGCTGGAATGAACAGCCACTGGGCCCATGGCAGGTACAACACAACATTTTTACTCTTAACACTCGAATTCCTGAGACACAGTTGGAACCCCACTGCTGTAAATATTTTATACACTGTCTCTGCATACACACATAAGGACACCTTTTAAAAGTACTTTAGGGGCTGAGGAGATAGCTCAGCAGTCTAAATGTCTGACAAGCACAAGGACCAGGGTTTGATCCTTGATGGCCACTGAAACTGGGCATGGTGACACCCGCAGGTATCCCAGTGCTTGAGAGGCTGAGACAGGAATCTCAAATGTTTGAGGCGTGTAGTGAGACCCTGTACCAAGCAAGCAAACAAATAAATAACTTCTTACAAATTTAAAAGAGGGCCAGCCAAATAGCTCAGCGGATTAAAGCACCAGCAAGAAGGCACAGGAGCCAGGGGTTTGATCCTGGGGCCTGTCGTGCTGGCCCCAACCCCAGGGTACACTGAGATAGCAATTGAGACATGGTGCTGTGTACCTGTAATCCCAGATCTTGGGAGGCTGTAAACAGGCAGATCCCTACACCTTCGATATAGCAGTGAGATCCTGAACACTCTGTAGACCCTTCCCCAAAATACAGAAAAATAAAAATAAAGAAGGGTTGGGAAGATAGCTCAGTGGAATAAGTGCTTGCCTGGCAAGTGCAAGGTCCTGAGTTTCATCCCTGGTACCACCAATAAATAAATAAATAGATAAATAAATAAATAAATCTATCTTTTTTTTTTTTTGGTCTTTTTGAGACAGGGTCTTGCTATGCAGTTGAGGCTGGCCTTGAGCTCACTTTTGTAGCCCAGGCTGGTCTTGAACTCGCACCAATCCTCCTGCCTCAGCCTCCCAAGTGCTGGGATTACAGGCGTAAGCCACCACGCCCGGCTCGGAAAACTCTTTAAAAATAAAAAATAAGAGGATGCAGAGATAGCTCCATGGCACAAGTGCCTGACTGGCAAGTGCAAAGTCATGAGTTTGAATCCTGGTCCCCCCCACCCCCCACACACACAAAAAAAGTGTTTCAGTTTCCAGATTCAATGTTTAAAACCCTTCTTTCTCCACATTTTGCGATAAAAGCTATGCTCACCTCCCTGGCCAGTTGTCACATTCCAGCACTCGCCTGGGCTACAACCAGAGCCATCTTCTATCCAACCATGGAAGACACAGTCCCTACTGGCAGAGCAGGGGTTAATGGAAGTTGACCACAGCACAGTTGTTAAGGTAATCAATATCACTGAGATACTAAAGCAGCATAAGCCACAATATTGATTGCCAAGCAGATGATAAAACTGTTTATTATGATAATTGCAGGGTCCCTGCAAGATGTTCCTAGTGCTTCCTAAAGCTGTTTACAAAACTAATAAAGACTTGCCATTTCAAGGACTTTCCTTTTAACCATCCCCCCTTCCCCAGTTCTCGTCCCTACCCCTTGCCCACTACCAAAAAGCAGGCTGCAACCCTGGACAAGACAAGCAATTTAAGTTTATCTGGGTCAGAACATCCAATTGGGGACACCAAGAACAGCCCGTCCTCCTCCACCCTTGCCCTGCCCCCAACTTCACCAAAGAAGAAGGAAGCTCAGCCGTCAGACACTCAGGGTGTGCAGATTTCCTCCTCGGAACCTGCCATGTCATAATTACGGGGTTTTATCGGTGGAGGGGGGCTGCTCAGGGCTCTTTGGGCTGACGTCCATTTGTTATAACACATTTAAGAAACCGCACCACCTTGGTTGGTAATTAAAACTTCTCTGGAGAACTTGGTGGCTGTGGAACTAACTGAACAGGGTCAAAGATGGTTTCTAGAATGCATTTCCACCAGCACAACCCCAGGGTGACTTTGGCTGCTGAACTGAACGCAGGGCTCAGGTTCTACAATGCACAGTGCACCAGCTAAAGTGTTATTAATGGTGGAAATTAACTCCTCACTGGTCACAAAGAGACATGTGCCTTGACATGGACAGTGTGGTCACTCATGTGTCCTACTATATTCAAGAGGAACTGCAATGCAGGCACTCAATGCATAGCATGATGTTCTGTCCCTTGTCCATCTGCACAAGGGAAAACAATGCACCGAATCCTGAGATGAAGTAGAGCAGCCTTGGTGCTTGGGTGTGTTTCCAGAGCATGAAAAAAGGCTGAAGAGGGGCTTAGGTGCTCCACTAGCAACTGGACGATGAGCCCCCACCCGTCTCCCACCCTCAGGAGCTTTGGCTCCCTCCACAGCAGCCAAGAGGATTTACCCAGAAGAGAGTTTGACTGGACCTGACCTTTAAAACCACATTTGCAATTTTGGGAGCAGGTGGGACAAAGTATGAAGAGGCAGAGATAGCTCCTTACATTTCTTTGTCTGTCTGTCTCCAACCAAAGCATGCAGCAAAAGTTGTTTACAAAAACTTGTGCCTGGCTTAGGAAGAGAAGCCCCCTGCACCAGGTTGCCCTGGTAGGGTCCTGGTCCAGGCACCTCTGCACACACCCACCCACCTGCACAGCGTAATGTCTTGGGCTGGTGGAGACATGCAGCTCTTTTGTAGACACCTGGGTCTGCCCCACCTTCTCCCAATCACCCAGAAATCAGAAAACTGGAGCCAGTTTCATGTAAAGTGCAATCCCTTTGCCAAAGACCTGGCCATGAACTCAGATACCACACGATGACTGGAAGGGAAGCACTAGGGATTAGCTTAACCTGGTTACCTGCTCTCACAGGAATGATTTGGCAACCAGGAACAGCTGAAGGAAATCGAGGTTTCCTCGTTACTGCATTTCATGAACAATACAGTCCCAGGAAAAGGGCAAAGGACAAAGAACCACCGCCTACAAGACTCTAGGCTGGACACTGCACTCGTTCACAGGTGCCTCAGGATCCACATTAATAAACATGTCCCTGAATTTGATATCAAAAGAAAGTTCACTATTAAGTGTGAATAATTCCACTGCTACCTTTTAACCTCCCTTGCACATATTAGTTGTTCCGTGAACAATAACTTGAACAAAAAATATATCCTAAGAATGATACAGTCCACACTTGGAAACACGCCCGCAAGGCCAGCTGAGCCTGCCTAAGTGCTAAGAACCATTTAGGAGCATTGTAAACCATTAGGGCCATTAGCTCTAATTTGACCTCAACAAAATAAATCAACCTGCAAGGAACAAATTTAGAAGCTTTCCAAAGTCAAGTTCTGAAACCCTTGAAAGACTCAGAAGCACAATGCAGGGCCAGGAACAAACAGGCAGCTGTGGAGCTATTCTCAGCTCTCACCTCTCTGCAACCAAAGGAAGAGAGCAGGCGTGGCTGGGCCACGAACTCAGGATCCCCTCAGGACCCTGGAGCTGGAAGCTGCGACCTCGGAGGGAGAACATGCATGCTGGAAGCCAGTTGCCACCCCACCGCAAGGATGGGCTTCACTCTTCTTCTCTCCAAGTGCATGCCATTTCCTATCTCTACTGCTACGAATGTCTGCTGTAAAGAACCTAGGTGTTCAGACTCATTTCCAAGACCTTCCAACTGGCTCCCTTACAGGGGTGGCTCTCAACAACCAGTCTTTGTTCAGCCAACCTTTCCATCTTCAAATGGGCGGATATCATTTACACCAAGAGTCATGGCGCCCCACATTAATACATGGGTCAACATAATAAATAAGTTCTCCAACAAAACTTATAACCATCAGCATACACTATAAATTTAAATTGCAAAGTCCTCATAAAGTTTCGGCTTTGTTCTCCACTGATAATTACTACTGCATTGTTTAATGCTGAAGACACAGCCTTGAGGAAGCAGCCGGAAGTGAACTAAACGACAGCACCATCAAATTCCGCTGGCCAATGGAAGAAGCAAGCTATGTACAAACATGCTAGGCAAGCAGGCAGTCAGCCTGCGTATATCAACAGTCCCTCCTTTGTTTAAATGATAAAAACATAATTGTGTTACTTGTCTGTTACAACAAGGAAGAAATAAGTAGCACAGGTAATGACCAAACAAGTTAGCAGTAACAGGAGGCCAGAAGGGGGACGCAGCACAGAGAGTTCTCT
>PVJA010005568.1:44467-72303 GCA_004027025.1 Myocastor coypus
AGAAGCCTGGAGCCCGGCAGGATGGTTCAGTGGTCTAAAGCACCTGTTTAGGAAAGCTTAGGCGGTTGCAGGGACCATGATTCAATCCCCGGCACCACATGCTGCGCCAGCCCTGCCCTCGGGGCAGGCTGAGCTGGCCATAAAAATAAATAAATAGGGGCCCGTCGGGATGGCTCAGTGGTCTAAAGCCCCTGCTTGGGGAAGCTTGGGCGGCTTCAGGGACCGAGGTTCGATCCCCGGCACCACATGCTGCGCCAGCCCTGCCCTTGGGGCAGGCTGAGCCGGCCATAAAAATGAGTGAATAAACAAAGGTTCTGAAACAAGAATGAAAATAATAAATAAAATTAAAAAATTTTAAAAATAAATAAATAAATAAATAAAACAAAAGTTCTGAAACAAGAAAAAATAAATAACATAAAAATAAAAAATTATTTAAAAAAAAGAACGAAAGGCCTAAGTTACTGCACCACATCATCCCTTCTCCAGGCACTGCAGCCTGGTTCCCTGGCCTTCCTAGCTGTACTTCCCTAGCTTAGAACTCCAGTGCTTTTCGTCTCTGTGCACTTATTACACAGATCAAATAGTGCTGCAGCTTGGCCCCCACCAGAGTCAGATGCTCCAAAGACAGGGAGGAGCAGTTCCACTGGACGTGTGGAAGGGACACTAACCTCCTGGCACGGGCCCTCAGCAACTTCTGTGGTTCAGGACAACACCAGGTCCCAGGGGGCCCTGGCCTCTGAAGCCAGGGAAACACATTGTACCTGTGAAGAAATAGTACTCAAGAGTTCTTAAACTGCTCCAAAAGCCTATGTCTCAGACTGCAAGAATGTTATCAGAATGACACATCATCCACTGTCTCCAGGGAGGCCTCCTTCAATAGAGCACACTGATCCTGCCCTGACTGGGCGGGGAAGAGGTACGGGGGAGCCCAAGCCTGTCCTAACCAGTGCAGGACCAAACAGAGGACGGAACGTGAGCACTCTAGACTATGGTGCAGCTGCTCAGGGATCTGAGGACAGACCTAGCCAGGAAGTGCTATGCAACCTCTCCTTTCCAGCCCTTCCACTTTAACCAGTAACACACTCAACAGCAGATAGATATGGGAAGGCCCTAAAATTAACCATGAAGTGGGTCAATAGTAAATCCCATACACCCCAGATATGTGTCACTATAGTATTGGTGTACTGCAGAGTGTGAAGTATAATATAGTAGATAGTATCAGTATCCGCATAGTCTAGAGTATACACAGCAGAGTATGCAGCAGTACCATGTTTGTGGTTAAGAGTCTATGCTCTGAACTGGCACTCCAATAAAGGAGATAATTTAAAAGGTACAGGCACAAGGTTGTTTTAGTTCATTTTGCCTTGGTAGCACTGGGAATCAAACCCAGAACCTTCAACATGCTTAGGCAAGTGCTCTACACTGGGTTGTTAGCCTACTTTGGGTCTTAGGGTTGTCTTTGTTGTTTGTTTGTTTTTTTTTTAATATTTTGGGTCTCAGGGGCTGGGAACATAGCTCTGTGGCACAAGTGCCTGCCTGACAAGTGCAAGGTCGTGAGTTTGAAACCTAGTCCCACAACAAAAAAAAAAAAAAAAAAAAAATCTTTGGGTCTCAAGCTCATCAAAAATGTAATTAGGTAAGGAGATTGGATTTGCCCCACTGGATGTAAGGATTACTGAGGACATCAAGTATTTAGAGCACAGCAGATGCTTCACAAGTGTTAGCTACTAACATACACACACACATAGACATATAAAGAATGTAGCCTTATTTCATTTGCTTCACCATCCAGCGAAGACCTATGTTCATCTCAAAGGCTCAGAAAAGCAGAGATTTGCCTATACTCAGGCACCCAAGAGCAAGTGAGCTGGCCTTGGACACGGACACAGGAGCCTTCCCTCCCCCTGACTGCACAGCATATTGCAAGGTGTTAAAACCTATGCTGTTTTCCTCTTACATATCCGTAGCCATGACAAAGTTCAATTTGTAAACTGGACACTGTAAGGGATTATCCATAGTGACTAATCATAAGATAGAACAATGATCACAATATGCTGTAATTCAAGACATTTAAAAACTTATGAACTTATTTCTGGAATTTTCCATTTCAGGTGTACAGACCTTGGTTGATCTGGGATAACTGAAACCATGGAAAGAGAAACCACGGACTGCTGTTCTCAGAGCCTTTTCCATCATTATTTTCCATTCTATTGTATACACATCACTGGCCAGAGGCTAGATAGTTCTGGGTGACATGTGGTAATCGCTATCTAGTCGGTGTTATCCAATACAACTGGCACATGTCTGGGATTCCTCAGATAGCACTGCTTGGCATGATGCAAAGGCAGGGATGCATGGCTTTATCATTTCAGAACATTTAGGGACACCAAGAGAAGAAACGAAAAGCCAACAATACAGGCGATAGATAGAGACACACTCAAGTAGTGTCTCAAGCTGGGGGAAGCTCTCTTTCCCCTTGAGAGAGGCTGGGGCAGAACTGACCTTCCTAACAGAGACAGCCACTAAGTCAGTCACTCAGCATCCTGCCCTACTTTCCTCTCTGCAACTCTTGCTCCCTGCTCTGCACCTCCTCCCAATGCAAGAGCTTCTCTGCCATTCTGCAGGCTTCCTCAGCAGGGTCATGTGAGGGGTTATCAGCGCTGTGACCTCTTTAGTCATCAATAGCGCTTCTGCCTCTCCCTTCCCCCCAGCCAAGACCCTGCAGTGGAGCAGGCCCCCAGCCTCCTCCTGTTAATGCCTCTCCCCTGTCTAGCTATCACAGGAGGGCTGTTGAGTGAGAGGACCTCTGGCTGACCTCTGCTGACAGGCGCCGAGCTCCCTCTGTACACTGATCTAATGCTAGGAGGGGTAATTAGCAACCAAGTAATAATTGCAGTTTCTAACTATGCTGGACCAAGATTGCAAAAATTCCCTTGGGGGGCCCTGCCAGGGACCCCAACCCACACAGAGGCATCTGCTCATAGCCAAAAGGAAGGACTCAGCAACATTTCTGAGGGAGGCCAGCATTTTTTCAGGTTTTAATTAAAGTGAGACTTGGGTAAGGGGTTCGACAGCTACAAAAGAAAATTGGTAAATAAAGGAGAGTGGCTGAGGAAGAAGTGGAAGACTTGCCTGGAGGAGCCAATTCAGGAGAGTACAAGCTCTCAAAGTAGCCAGCCATGCACAAGAAACTTTCATCTTGGGCACGGAAGACACACAGCTAGTACCCTTGGAGAGGCATCAAAAGAAACAGAATAGGGCTGGATGCCCAGCGACAGCACCTCTGCTTGGCTGGCCTGTTCATCCTGCTCCAGTCCACTCCACTTGACTCAAAACCAATCTCTTCCCTCAAAGGGTAAGATGCCTCCCTGTTAGAAGATGCTAGACACATGCTGTGTGGCCAAAGCAAGGGGATCTGCAGTGTAATCTGCTATGACTTGGAAATCCCAGATTCACCCCACAGGCTACAAGTCACCTCACTATTCACAGCCTGATTCAGGATAATGCACATAGTCTCCACTGAGAAATAAAGGGGTGAGCATTCCATACACAGAAGACAGCTGTATGGTGACTTTAAAAATATCCCCAACACACACACACACACACACACACACACACACACACCCTGAGTGGGACAGTACAAAGACACCCGATAGCACAGCAGCACCTGGGCCGTCCTTCCTAAGCACACCCACCCCCTGCTCCAATGCCCTTCTTCTGCTTTCCAGCATAAAAGCCAATTCATGGCACTGCCATTGCTGTTGCCCTTGTGCCATCTCTCTGGAAGCTCTTTTCCCAGCAGGTCCAGGGAGCACAGAAGCTCTCCGATGGGAACAGGCCCTTCATGCCCATCTGAATAGCTCCGCAGGCTCCATACTCCCATTTCTCCACCGCTGCACCACCCCATCTCCCCAAGCATTCGAGGCTTCTTGGGGTTGACGCCGGTTACAGAAGCCAGGGTGGCAGCAGCCAACTGCACTAATTCGCCCTCCATTTCCTTCTCCAAACAATTAATATACTTAATAACTCCAGCCCCCACAACTGCGTCCCCAGACGCCCCTCGATTAACCTCTCTCCGCCATGAGCAGTGGGTCTCCACTGGCCTTCTTCTGTTCCCTATCACTTCATCATTTTTTAATCCACAACAAGGACTTCGCGTCACACTGTGGTTTTGTTCTCTCTCCATCTTTTATGAGGGACCTTATCAAAAGCTTGTAGAAAATACAAGGGAATTTTGCCTACCAGGTCATCTTTATTATTTTAGAATTCCTTATGAAGAAATTACAGACTTTAACATTGTAAATGAATATTTAAGACTCAGTGCTCACTTAGACATGCAGGTCTGACTTGGGTTACAGATAAGTGGCTGGATTACTTCCATCTTTAGATTCTTGTCTGCTTACCTGGAAGAAATGACACCCCTCCCCAAGCCCCAAGTATGGATATTCTTGGGGTTCCCCAGGAATTTCTGGATTGGGTAAAAGCTAATGCACACTGAACGGCAGTAAGATCCACAGGGCGTTAACCTCAGATCTCAGACTAGAAGCCTCCACGTCAATGCAAGCCTGAGGGTGGCAGCCACTTTCTCTCCATTTCCCCAGATGGATGTCGGGGAAGCAGCTGGCTGCACATCTGCAGGGAGCCAGCCTCGGCTTTGTGATGTCGCCACCATCTCTGTGCCCTCTGAACACCTGTTTGTTGGAGCTATTAGTTCTAATTAGCACTATGCAGCCGACTCAGGCCTGAGCTCTAGGGCAGATCCCCCCCCCCCGAATAATTAAAGTTGCACAAGGGGTGAGGGTGTTTCCTGGTTGTCTAAAAATTATTTTTTCTTGGCATGTTTCAAGGTAAATTATCTAGTCAAAAACACACCTTTTCTTTTCAAGACCTGCCTCTGGACAGGGTCCGAAAGCTGGGGGACAATCCTGGAATCCAACAAAAAGCTTCTACATGGAGTAAAACAGGGGCTAACTCATCTGTCAACATCACACAGACCATTTTCCTGGCCACCAGGAGAATCTCCAGCCTTCCCCATGCAGGTTTCTATTTCTAAGGACCCATTTATGCCAAGGTGGACTCCAATCACTGAAAACACAAGACAGGATTTCTATTCCCAAAACCAGAGATATGCCTGCCGCTTCTAGTGACATGAACAAGTTCCAGGAAACAGTCTTCAGTGTTGAGAGTACTGACGATGCTTTATCCTTGAGGAAGACCACGAATGTCAGGTCATAAGCATTCCTCTATTAAAAAGGCCCCATAGCTGAGCTGCCTATAAACTCCTCTCTTCTCAGCATGGCCCTTTCTGACCTGGATCCCTGGAGGACAGAAGTGGAACTGCAGGTCCAGGCGCTCCATTAGAGCAACACAGCTCAGCCTGAACTTAATGAGCTCTTGTAAGGAAACAGGAAGTCTATAAAGTAATTTAAATAACTTCCAGTCCTGAAATAAAGGAAATTAAATCGCTGGCACAAACCTCTCTGATGGACACCTTTTTTGTCCTTCCAATCACATCCACAGTTAACAGCTGTCATATTCTCCTCTCCAGGGCCGGCCCCCCAATTCCTTCACCATGAAACACACCAGAGGTTGTCAGTCTTCAGAGCTCTCCAGGCTGCTGTGGAGACCAGGAGCCGAGGATGCAGGGCAGAGCACGGCAATAACACAGGATTCAGCTCACAGCCCCACAGGCCCTCGTCCTGCCACTCCCTTGCTGCAAGGGCTTGGAAAATCCCGTAACTGCTCACTGAGATATCGGGAAAGTCTGGGTCTGAGCAAACCACCTCAAAGGCTGTTCCGAGAGTCAAAAGACCACTATGAGACTAGTGCGAGCTGAAAACACTGACGCTGGGTCCCTTCCAGCTGTACACACAGACCCTCAGGCTCCAGGGTCTTTCAATGTTCCTCTCCAAAAGCACTGTCCCATTCGGGCTCTCCTCTTTGCTACATATATTTATTCACAACTCCTCCTTTTTTTAAGGCCCCACCTAATCTAGGTAATTATTTGATCAGATAATTATTAGTCCAATTAGACAACTTCCTGAAGGACATGGGCTTTCACAGCTCATAAACCAGTAGCTTCAAGTAGCTTCCCCAGTAAGGGCTGGAATCTACAACCCATGCCCTGACATTCTCGAGTACCAATATGCTAATAGCAGTGCACCAGCCCCCTACTAAACAAGCACAAGCATGGTAAGATGCACAAGGGCCTTGAGCCTGCAGGGTGCAAAGGGGAGGGGTAGAGGCTTAGGCTCCCCTCCCTGCAGAAGCAGCCCTGACTTCTCCTGTGCATTAGCCACACAAGGCTCACTACCATCACTGTGGTGATTTCACCTGGTAAACCCGAGCTGCCAGATACAAGGGACTGTTTCTGATGTTATCAATTCTAGCCAGATATAAACTGGTCTGACCAGTCCTCTGGACACAGGATTGCCACCAAAGCAAACTACAAAGAAGCTAAAGGCTCATCGTGTGTTGCTGGCCCTCCAGATACTGCTGCTGAATGGTGAACTCTCTCAACCCCTTCATAGTAAAAGCAAAGAGTAAGGCTGGTGGCTTTCACTGCAGCCACCAAGGCCACCTCCTGCAGTGCAGGGAACGAGACTTAAGTGCTTGTGAAAGAGAACCATTGGGATTTGCTCAAAACTTGACTCTTCCAAGTCACCCCGGAAAAAGGAAATCACAAACTGTAACGCTGCCTTATACAAAGGCACTCTCATCCAACACACACATACAGGCTTCCATGTGAAACCACTCGGCCACCCCCACTGATGTCTGCAAGGATAAGTTCTCTGTGTTATGCCATAGGAGCCTTACTCTGGTAAGGCTTTGGTTTGGTTATTTTTTTTTTTTTTTTTTGGTGCTGAGGCTTGAACCCAGGGCCCAGTGCATGATGAGTAGCGTACCACAGAGACCCCAACAGCTGATAAATTGCCATGAGCCTGTGTAACCTGTACAGTAAGATTCAAAAGGCCCAGAGGTCTGTTTGAGCAATCGCTGTCTTCCTTTAAGTCTCACAAGTTGAGTAACAGTGTCCTTTACCCCGGAGGGCTGCTCCAGCTCTTGAGCAACTCCTCTAGTGCTTCCCAAGATTTGGCCCCAGGTCCTCCACTTCCCGTGGCACTTTGCCCTCCAGAGGGTGAGGGCAGTTCATGCTCCTGTCCACCCTGTCCTGTCTCATCACTTCACAGTCCAATGATGGCTAGAAGGGACACAAACATCTAAGGCAGGTCAACCTAAAAAGCCAACACAGGTCTCTCACGGAAATCACTCACACAACTCTCCATTTTAGTAAAACTTGACTTCCTGGGAAGTTCACTGACCAGCAACCACAGCCAGTGGTTTCTCAGAACTCCTGTGCCAAACCATTTGGAATAGGAGCCATCAACCTGGGCGTGGTAGCCCATGACTGTAATCCCAGCACCTGGGAGGCCTCAGCAGGAGGATTCTGAGTCTGAGGCCAGCCTGCACAACACAACAAGTTCAAAGCCAGCCTAGACTACATACTGAGACTATCATAAGTAAATAAACACATAATGTCAAGTTTCTTAGTAAGCACATTTCAATAGAATAGGATATAGCTGAAATCAATAGAATTTAACTCAACATGTCTAACATATTATTTCAAATGCAATCTATCCTGATTTTATTAAGATACATCCCCTTTGTTTTCAGTCAAAGCCTGAGAAGTCTGGTTGTCTTTTATTCTCCCAGCATAAGTCAATGCAGATGGCCCACACCTCCACAACTTGGTGGCCACACGTGTTTGGGAGCTCCCATAAGGCAGCAGCTAAAGACAGAAAGCCTCCACTACTGAGACCCTGGACCGGCTCTCTCCTCTGGCCTCGCCGCAGTCCTTCGTGCTTGCTTTCTCACTCTGACTCCGCAGAGAGCACTCCAACCTGGGCTTCTTTCCCATGGCATTTACAACTATGCTTGTGTGAGACACCAAGAAGTTAGGCTGGGTGGGCCCAGAGTTCACAGACTTTCAAGGAATCATGTATAATGTATCTGCCGATCACATCTCCTCTCAAAGGCTTTTTCATCATTAAACTAGACCTCTGGGGTTTCTTGATTGAAAAATGCTCATGAGCCCATGATCTGAACATCTGCCACCTTCACAGTAAGTAGAGTTAACTGCACACTGGCTGCACAGCCACCTCCACGTTAGCATGTGGGTGACTATAAAGAGACCTTCTCCTTGTGATATGACTTAAGATCTTGCTGGATTGTTCTGTCCTAGACACATGTGGTGGGCACTGTGCGCACAAAATTACTAACTACATGAATAATGTGCTAAGGCCATGGCTAAGGTTTAAGACCCAGGGACCCGGCAGATCTTCAGGCACGGGAGGGTAACCCAAGATAAAATTTCCACCCAAGAGATTTTTGAGGCAAGACTCACAGCAACTAGTATTGAGAAAAACCTGTAGGTTCAAGCCAGGTCTGCGCAGAACTGGCTCAGGCCCATCTGTCCCAGGTAGGTACCTCCAGCTGGTCCACAGCACACAAGGCAGAGGGGTGGGATCCCACAAGAGCCAGCTGAGACAAGGTGGCAGAGCAGGAACTCTGCAACCAGCCCACTTCCTTTACAGCTTTGCTCTCTCTTCTCTGCATCTGGACTAGCCCCATCCGAAGGAGCCAAGCAGAGTAATTTATCTAGAAAGCAACCCTGGAAAGCTAAAGGCTTGATCCAGAGTCAGCTTCAAGAGCAGGGCAACCAAGGAGAAGCGGAAACATACAGAAAACGGCTCATTTCTGGCCCTCTGTTCTGGCTGTGAGCAAGAGAAGGTGTGAGCAGCGCTTTGGAGGAAAGGACTGGAATGGGTTGGGGCTGGGCTTTGTTCCCAGAGCCCCACAGGCGACAGGGCTGGCTCCCAAACCTAGAAATGCACAGCACTGCTCTCCAACAGGTGAGAGCTCACCTAACCACACATCTTGGACAGGAACAGAGACTGGGAGCCACTATCTGTCAACATCGTCATTGTCATCTGCTATCTTCGAGGGTCCCTTGACCTGTTCCTAAAGCACCAGGGAGGGGAGTGAGGGACAAAGAGCACAGAGAAAGGAAGGAAGGAGGCGGCTCTTCTTGGCGAGCTGATGGGTGTGAGTGGTAGCATTAATTAAAAAGCCATCTGGGAACAATGGCCTTTTCATATTTGGAGGCTGCTCTGCACAAAGCCCAGCTTGTTCTAGGGGGAGGACTCTGCTTTCTTTTTTTTCTTCTTCTTACTCATTTCCTAGGGCTGTGGCAATGTCTGGCACCCAGCTCAACCCACTGGAGTATCCCTTAACCAGAGGACGTGCCAGGCAGGCCTCCTCCTTGCCTTCGTAAGTGGCCGCATTCAGACACAAGAAGGGGCAACTGCAGGAAGCTGTTCCGATCAGACTCACTGCTCCCAAAAGCTCCTGGGTGTTTCCCTGAATAGCTGCCTAACCCGCAGAAACACACACTGGACATTTTCAGCAGCCAAACACCCATTTCCCTCTCAAATTATGCTAGACGCGCCACACCCAGTGGACACAGGGTGAGGACTCATGGGTCTAACAGTCCAGCCAGCAGATACTTCAGAGCTGAGCTGGAAAAGGGCAGCTGAACCAATACCAGATCCTAGGCTGGGACCCTCTTCCGCATTCTGGCCCACTGCTAGAGTCTCTACTGAACCCACAAACTCCTCCAGCGAAGGCATCTTTTAAACTGGGGTTGGATATGAGAGCAGGAGCCAACCCCGGGCATCTACGACATTCCTGACAGTCTGAACCATTGCCTCACTCACTCCTTATGAACCCCGGCAGGCAGCCTCCATGACAGCACTTTGACCCCCTCCTGGCATGCACATCCTTGGACAATCCCCTCCTCTCAGGCATGAGTGGCATGTACACAGTGACTCACTTCTCCCCAACAGTAGAATAGGGACAGAAGAGGGCAACAGTGATAGAACGCCACTTCTGAGATGAGGCTGTGGAGGCTGTGGTTTCTGTATTCTGTACTGTGTCCCTAATGGGACCACCACCTGAAAGCCCAGGGTGAACTGCATCCTGTCAACACCCCCAGGAGGAACTCCGAATCAGGTCCTTCCCCAGCCAAACTTTCAGATGAGACCACAGCCCCAGCCAGCACTCGGATTCCATGCTCATGAGAAACCTAACACAGCACACACAGCTTAACTGTACCCCGATTCCTGAGCCATGGAAATTAAAAGACAATACATCTTTAAGCCATAAAGTGTAGGACCGATCTGTTACAAGGAACAACTAATACAGCAATCCATTCTACAGATGAAAAGATAAATTTTTGGTCCATCAATGGCACACTGAGGTTCTTACTTGGACTAGACTGATCCTTGATGTGCCATTTTCCCTGTACAGTTTGGCCTGGGGAACTGTCAACTAACAAGATTTCCTGGGCCTTTCCATTCTCACCACTGACCCAAAGACACCTACAGTACACATCTTAAAATAAAAAGACATTGGATTCCTTTAGAACATTATGGCTGAAAGTAGAGGGAAGAAAAGATGCTGGTGAAGCCTTTTCTTTTTACAAGTAAAGGAGGCCCTAAACAAGCAGAGATGAAACTTGAACCCCAGCCATTCTGGGAGGTTCCTGACTCTTCGGAGATCTTGGAAGCTTCCACCCAAACGTGCTGAACACACTACTGATGTGCTAGCCAGGAAAACCCTATCAGCGACTCTCATCTTTACACTTGCCCCACTAGGGCTGACACTGTGACACGTCCCTTGTAACCTGGCAGCTTCTCTCATAATCAGGAATATGGTGGTCGACACAAGAATGGTGATGGAGGATGGGGCGAGGGCCTCATCTGCAAAGCAATGTTCTCTCCTCTAGCCAGCTAATGCCGACACTTCCTTAGGTTTACTCTATAACACACCCAGGAGGCTAGACAAACATGTCCACCAAGAGAACCACCCCTCGCAAAGGTGTGCTGGAGTCTCCAGGAGCTTCCTCGACCTGGCCTGTCATTAAGGCTTCTGCTATTTTTATAAACACATACCATAAATGCTTGCAGTAAATATAAATAATTAAGGCTAAACAGCCCAAGGATATTTTGTAGAGCATTCTTGCTGCTTTAGTTGTTGTTTTTTTTTCTTTTGTAAATTAGTTTCTAATTCACAAGATTGAACAACCTCCAAAAAGCTCCCAGACACAACCACAGCCCAGCGCTACTCGAGTGATTCTACATGCCTGCCAACTCTCAAATATATTTTTTCTTATTATAAAAGTAATAGCCATTCACTGTTCAGAATTCGGAAAGCAAAATATTAAAAGTAGCTTGGACTTCTACTGTCTGGAAAGGAACACTCAGCAAACACATAGTATACGCTGTATTCTTTAAGCTTTTCCTTTATGCATACTTTCAAAATTAAAGTTTAGTCCTATGGTACACACATCCTCCTTTCATTTAATTTACATCACTGTTTTCCCACATTTATAACCATGAGGCAGGAGTTTTAAATAAACACATAAGAATATGCCATATGGATGCACCAGTTTAAATCAATCCCCTGTGAGATGTTTAGATTGTTTCCATTTTTCACTATTATAAATGTCTGTAATGAAAATCTAAATTTGTAAATTTCTTTTCCATAACCCTAATGATTTCCTTATTACAAGTGGAGTTAATGAGTCACTCATACTGTACCAGATACTAAGGATAAATGAGTGAAGAAGCACACACAGAATCCTGCCCTCCAAGGCTTACATTCTCATGAGGAAGATAATAAACCTAGGGCTAGAATGTGGCTCAGTGGTATAGCGTTTGCCAGTGTACACAAAGCCCTAGGTTCAAACCCAAAACTGCATGCACATACACAAAGGATAATAAATCCCAAATCTAAAAACTATGCATTAATTTCTTAGGTGGCGGATAGTATAGGAAAAAACAAAAAAACATGCCCTATAACCTCAGTGCTCAGGAGGCTGTGGCAGAAAGATTCTGAGTTCAAGGCCAACCTGAACTACTTAGTGCTCCCTGTATCAAAAAAAAAAAAAAAAAAAAAAGTTGCTTGGGTATTCTTTTTTTTTTATTTTATTTTATTTATTTTTTTCTTGTTTCAGAACCTTTATTTGTTTATTCGCTCATTTTTATGGCCAGCCCAGCCCGCCCCAAGGGCAGGGCTGGCGCAGCACGTGGTGCCCGGGATCGAACCACGGTCTCTGAAGCCACCCAAGCTTTCCCAAGCAGGCGCTTTAGACCACTGAGCCATCCTGCCGGGCCCTTGCTTGGGTATTCTTACAAGCCGCCCAGTCACACTCTTGGCCACTCCTCTACTACTTTTATTGACATTGGCTTTAAGAGCTCCTGACATATGAAGCATAGTTATAGTCTGGGCATAGTGGTGCACACCTGTAACCCCAGTTCTGGGGAGGCTGAAAACAGGAAGATCACTACAAGTTTGAGCTGCACAGTAAGACCCTGCACAAAATTAAAAAAAAAAAAAAAAGTACTCAGGAGATACTGTCAATTGCATGGCTATCAACATGTTTCCCTTTTTTTCCCCCACAGGCCTTTTATTTATTTTTTTAAATTATTTTTTATTTTTTATTTTTTTTCTTGTTTCAGAACCTCTGTTTGTTTATTCACTCATTTTTATGGCTGGCTCAGCCAGCCCCAAGGGTAGGGCTGGCACAGCATGTGGTGCTGGGGATCGAACTGCGGTCCCTGAAGCTGCCCAAGCTTTCCCAAGCAGGCGCTTTAGACCACTGAGCCATCCCACCAGGCCCCTCCCACAGGCCTTTTAAAATTTACTATTAATGCCCAGGATGCAGAATCGTTAAGTATAACAAATCAAGGTTTGCTGGCATGATTCTCTTCATGAGAGCTAAAAGTAAAGCTCCTCCCTGCTACATATCCAGATGAATACTAACCTATACTTTTGTGATTTGTTTTTATATTTGCCTTGCTAATTTATATGGGATTTATGGTAATATGTGCTACAAGGAAGGGCTCCAACTTAATTTGTCTCCTAGCTGGTCATGTAAGACTATCTTATACGATTTACTGCATAATTATACCATGTGCAATATTGCATAATTCCACACCAGAGGCAAGGAAGTACCATGACGTCGACCCCCACTGTCAACTAGACCAGGGTTCAAGTCTAGGTAACCAGGCTGTTTACTTCCATGCTTTGGACCTCAGTTTCTTCACCTGTAAACCATTAGAAGTGGATGCTTTGGGGCTGGGGAGATAGCTCCGAGGCACAAGTGCCTGCCTGGCAAGTACAAGGTTGTGAGTTTGAACCCCGGTCCCACAAAGAAAAAAGAGGCTGTTTGGTACAGTTCTCCTGAGGATTTAATGAGATAAGTTCATGTAAAGGCGTGGCGCTCGAAGCACTGAAAACATGAGCTGTTGATCTAACTCCTCTCATTTATTTCACTCACTTGAAATGCCAGGGACTGAACACCAGCCACTGAGCTCTGCTTAAGCAGGTGCTTTAGTCCATTGAGCTATCTGACCAGCCCTTTTTTAAAAAATTTTGAGAGAGGGTCTCCTTCAATTGCTAAGTACTGTGCCTGGGCTGGGGGAGGCAAGCCTGCAATATTCCTGCCTCAGCCTCCCAATGTCCCTAAGGTGATAAGCATGTGCCACTACACCTGGCTACAGCTTGATTTTTTAAAAGTCTAAACAAACTGGAGCCTGGCAAGATGGCTCAGTGGTCTAAAGCGCCTGCTTAGGAAAGCTTGGGCGGCTGCAGGGACAGCGGTTCTGTTCAATCCCCAGCACCACATGCTGCGCCAGCCCTGCCCTCAGGGCAGGCTGAGCCAGCCATAAAAATAAAATAAAACAAACAAAAGTTCTGAGACAAGAAAAAAATAAATAATCTAAACAAACTATGAATAAATATCAAATGCCTCTAAGAACAAATTCTGTTTTACTTCTCTACTTGTATGATCTTTTCAAGTGAGGAGGATATTCTGATATTTAACTCTTCTACATCAGGTGCAGAGTCCATGTCACTTATACTGTTCAGCATAGCTAAATTCAGTCTCTGATGGCTTTATCTGGCATTTTTTATACTCACGCCAGAGCTCAATCATTAGCCTTCTTTTCATATAATCTCTGTAACTTTTTGTATAATCTCAGAGTTGTGATAGCTGTAAAATCACTGGGGATGCACTGGCTCTTCTCCTAACCTCTGGGAAAGCTTATTCAGCCAGCAATTATTTTATTCCCCAAACTTTAAAAGAACTCACCCATTAAACTTATTATAACAGGGTAAGGGGGCTGGGGAGATTGCTCCATGGCACAAGTGCCTGCCTGGCAAGTGCAAGGTCGTGAGTTTGAACCCCAATCACAGAAGACAAAAAAAAAAAAAGAAAGAACTTAACTGTAACAGGGACAGGGGATACAGCTCAGCTGCATAAGTACCTGCCTGGCAAGCACAAGCTCCTATGTATGAGCCTAGGTACTGCCAAAAAAATAAAAACAACAAACAAAAAAAAAAAAATTTAAAAACTTACTGTATCTTGGGCCCTTCTTAGAAGTTTTTTGTTTTTTTCTCTTTTGTTTATGTCTAGTTGTTCCCTAGTTCCTGGGTTAAAGTTTCAGACAACTGAATCATTTCCCTAAAATAGCTATGTCACTGAGGCTTTCAAAGTTATTATATTTTAGGTTACTGTATTTTACATTACAAAAGAATTACTTCAAACATAGCTTGTAATGTGTTAGTCTTTTCCATCTCAGCAACTCATTTTTAGTTTTGGATTTGTGGGGGGTTTTTTTGTTTTTTTTTTTTTTTCTTAATTAGCCATGACAGTGCTTTAGTCTATTTTCCTGATTTTTTTTTGGTTCCCAGAAACACTTCTGTTTTCCTTATTAATATCACTTGCACCTTATAACTCTTTACTCCGGTTGTCTCTCAGCTTCTTTTATTCTTTCCAACTTTGCACTGAATGCTTAATCCATTTATTTTCATTTTCTCCTATTTAATAGTGAGAGGATTTCAAGCTATGAATGTGCCCCTAAATATAACTTCAGCAACAACCCATCCAGTTAGAGATACAGAGTTTTTAACAGTGCCTCATGATTCTGTAACAGTAATTTCATTTCCTCTTCATCCTACACTTGATTTTGGAAGAGATTTTAAATTTTCAAATAACTAGATTTCATTAACATGTTTAATATTAAGTATTCTATGGAGGATACAAACATCTCTGAAAGAAGATACAATTATGGTAAAGAAAAAATAAGTAGAAAACAACCTTAATTTTTTTGTTTGTTTGTTTTTGTACAGGGTCTCACTGACTCATACTGATCCTCCTGCTTTTACTTCCCAAGTGCTAAGATTACGGGCACCTGCCACCATGCCCGACTCCATCGACAGCTCAGCACACTCCACAGCAGGGCCAGCACGGCAGGCAGAGCCAAGAACTGAACCCTGGCCCCCGCGCTTCCCTAAGCAAGCGCTTAGTCCGCTGAGCTATACTGCCGGCCCTCATGCTTAATGTTTAATGCTATGCAGACATATCCTTTATACTGGTTACACTATAAAGTGAATTTTGGGGTGTCAGGAATCAAGAAATCAGCAGCACGGGGAGAAAAATATGTTATCATGGGCACATAATGCCTCTTTGTTTTTTTTAATTTAATATTTTTATTGTTTAAATTTAACAATGGTTATATTACATATTTTCATCAATGCCTCTTTAAAAATTAATTTAAACAGGGTGAGCCAGATAGCTCAGCAGACTATAGTACCTGCTTAGGCAGACACAGGACCTGGGGTTCAATCCCCCATGAGCCATGCTGGCCCCGCTCCTGGTGCATGCTAAGACAGAGATTGGGTATGGTGGCATGTACCTGTAATTCCAGCGCTGGGGAGGCTGAAAACAGGAAGATCACTACAAGTCCAATCTATGTAGTGACACCCTGTAGACCCTGTACTAAATGCAAAAAATAAATAAATAAAATAAAAAATAAACAGCAAAGACATACCCCAGTGAATGAAAACTATCCCAGATATCCAAAGCACAGTATACAGCTAAATAAATGTTCATTGGTGAAAATCTAACACTGTATTTACTGAGTAAGATTTTACCCCAAAATGATCACATCTGTGGTTCAAAAAAAGAAACAGGGGGTTGGGATATGGCTCAGCAGTATGAGTGCCTGCCCGGCAAGCACAAGGTCCTGAGTTCAATACCCCAGATCCCAAAAAAATAAAAAAGAAGAGAAACAGAAAAAAAAACAAACTCTGCAATCTCTATGCTCAGAATGAAGAACTTTAAAGAAAATGAACTTTAAAAAAATGATTGAAACAAGTTTCCACCAGGCTGCCATTTTGTTTGGTGGTAGTGGTGGTGGTTTGTCAGTTAGTTCCTTGGTTTGTCTGGGGGCTGGGCATTAAACTCAAAACCCAGGGTTTGCCATGCAGGCCCTGTAACAGCTGAGCTACATCCCCGGCCTAGGCTGCCATTTTGAAACCTAAAGTTTGTAGACACAGAGCTGAGAAGATGATACAATTCCAGCCTCCTCCATCTCCTCATTAAGCCTCTCTCCTTTTACGCCACTACATTTTGGTTGCTGCAGACTTCCCCATTATTACTTAAAATGAATTTCAATCCCAAATTAATTGAATTAAGTTATGATTATAAGTGCTATGCCACATCAACTCCCTTCCCACAAACTGTGATGCCAAATTCAAAAAAAAAAGAAACAAAATGAACTCCATAAATCAAGTTTTTCAATTTATGCTGAAGAAATCTGTTTCCTACTTTCTAATTTCTGCAACTGGGAAATTCTGTATATTATGTTACCCTATAATGAAGGATGCCAGTAAACAGAAATCCACACGCCTGCACACACAACAGATTATGCCGTACATAATTGCAAACACTACCAAGTTATGTACTCTTGGGAGTATTATTAGTGCGATGTGGTTATTTAATGCCTCATCTATTCAAAAAAAATTCATTCCATATGGATGAAAAATGAGTACGCTACCCTAAAAATGGGGAAAACAGAAAATGGAATCATATATTATTTAAAATCGGCAACATTTTAAGCCCAGATAAGGCAGCAGTACCAAAGCATAGGGAGTCCAAACATTTCCAAATACAGGAGCTTTCACTCACTGCTAGCTAGCTACTAAAATCCCCACCCTCGCCCTGGGCTGCAGGAGACAAGCCCCAACAAAGTCAGGACCTTCCTTGAGTGCTTCACTCGACCCTAAAAGAAATTCTTCAAAAGGCATCAGGCACCTCAAGCTTGCCTTCACAGAAGAACACACCTGGAGTCCTGCTCCCTGCCCAAGAAGGCGCAGGGCCAAGGACTCGCTAGAGCGCACAGCCTCAGAGCCGGGCACAGAAGGCCCACCGGGGAAGGAAGCCGCCCCATGTCTGTCACCCACGTGCCAAGGGACTGCGTGATCCCCCACTCGTGTCCTCTATCTTCTGAGCATAGGACACTTAGCAGCCTAAGCGCTAAAACTAGACATGGATGACAGGAAGACTCTCGACGGCCCTTTGGGCTGATCCCTAGAAAAGGGGAAGTGGACAGGCGCAGGGGTGGGTGAGCCGGCCAGCTGCACACAGCCCTTCTCCTCCACAGCAGTTAACAGTATAATCCACATTGCAGATCCATTAAAGCAAAAATGCTGTGTTATCAGCGCACTTTGGCACACAGCCCCGGGGCAGGACCTCCCTGCTGACCTGCAGGCCCAGGTGACCTCATCTCCGCCTCCTCCCTCTCGGGAGCTGACTCTAGGCACCTCATAAAAGGACTGAGCTGGCAGCCCCAGTCAGCCTAGTGCACTGTGTGGGTCTTCAGAAAGCACGCCCTCCACAGCCAGGCAGGCAGGCAGGCAGGCACACCAATGCCACTCAGACCGACTGGCACGCTCTGACTACCACTGGACATGTGCCTGGGTAGATTCTTAAAAATCTTGAAGTCACAAATATAAGCAGAATTAAGATGCCCTTCGTGAACTCAGTTCCGTGGAACACCCATTTCTTGGGATTATTCTTTGCTTCTCACAAGTCCTGGAGCACCACTGAGCTTCCATCAAGAAAATTCCCAGGAGCATGCAGGATGCTTCTTCCACCACTGCTGAAGTGGTGCGTTTAGACAACAGCATGCTGTCAGCTCATACAGCGCAAAGCATAGTCGAAGTAAATATTATAATTACCTATAGAGCTACTCAAACCCAGAGGTGCAGGAAGAGGCAGTCCGGTCAGCGATGCTTCAAGGGCACTGTTGACTGGGAACTTGAGGTCAGCTCCCCCACTCCGAGCCACACACTGTGCCAACAACTGGCCTTCATCCTCTGACCCTCGCTGACCCCACTGAGTTCTCCACCTTGGCCACTAGATCTAAGACATAGCAATCCCACAGAAATAATTATCATTGCAAATGTTAAATGACATAATGCAGACACCCAACATGACCTAGGACCTGTTCCAACACTGTGCCTTACCTGGAGGGCTGGGGGCATAGCTCCCAGCTACAGCATGCTTAGCATACAACCAACCTGGGTTTAAGCCCTCACATGGAAAGAGTATAATTGTTACCCAGAATTTAACACAATGCTTGATAATACTATTTATGTACCTATTTATTTTTGGACCAGGAATCGAACTCACGACCTCTCAGTTGCCAGGCAAGGCATTGTGCCACTGAGCTATATCCCTTGCTGATGTTATTTAACTTAATAACTCTAATCTAAGAAAGGCAATTCCACTGAGTTCAAATTAATACTACTAAGGGGAGCCAAGGAGATAACTCCATTTGAATCCTGGTCCCGCTAACAAAAAAAAAAAAAAAGCAAATTGCAAATTAATACTACTAAGAGGCAGACCAAGGAATGAACTGCCATGGCAGCATCACCTCTAGTAGAATATGTATCCACAGTGGCCCTGGAAGCATGTCTTCAGCCTGTAAGCCTACTTCCTTCCGGACTCCTTGCTCCATTAGAGGCTGCCAAAAGAGGACAGTCCAGACACTAGACCTATCACCTGGGCACCACTTCAGAATCTGCCACACACACACACACACACACACACACACATGGGGATGGTGTCCAGCCCAACCAGCTGTCCAGGAGGTCAGGGAGGCAGCCACCATCCTGCCCATATCACAAACTGCCTGCCTGTGACCTTCAAGGGACCTCTAGCCCTGCATCAGTCCCCATGAAACCTATGCTCCCTTCTTCCTCTGGGGTGACTCTACACGGGAAGCCTTTACCAGCACCTTCCTCTGTTTCTTTCTCAAGTACTTAGGACTTTACCAAAATTTAACAATACAATGCCACCATTATTTGGAGGGAAGAGGCAGGCTGTCTAAGATCATCACAAAGCCTCCTCCCCCACTCTCAAGAAAGCACTGTTTGCTGGGATAAGCTGAGCTGCCCAAGCTTTTAGTACAACATGGAGTCCAGTTTTACCCACCCAAGCCCTGGCTCCAGGCCCATCCAGAGGCTGCCCTCCCTGCCAGCTGTACTGCCTCCTACGTAGGACCCTCTAGGGGTGGGGCAGGGGCCAAGTAGCAGCCCTCTAACATACCCACATCCCAACACCCGAATCCAGGAATGCACTGTCTCATATGGCAAAAGAGACTCAGCAGATGGGATCACGTTAAGAATCTTGAGATAAAGAGATTATCCTGGATTCTCCAGGTAGGCCTGTTGTAATCAAAGGACTCCTGAAAACAAAGGACCAAAGGAGAAGGGAGAGGCAGACAGAGACAGAATGACAGAATGAAATTTACAGTGATGTGTGGAAAGGGTCAAGGAATGTCGGAAGCCTCTGGAGTAGAGAAAGGACCTGGACACAACTCCATGGGAAGGACTCAGCCCTGCCAACACTGACGTTAGCCCAGTGAAGCCGATTTTGGACTTCGACGTTTTCAGTTCAAAACCATAAATTTGGGTTGATATATGCCGACGAATTCAGGTAATCGGCTTCAGCATCAAGAAAAAAGCTAATAGAATTCTTCCCAAAGTGGAGAGGTGGATGAACAGAGACAGGGATGCCCCTGGAGTTTTAGGAGGATTCCCCTACTTAGGGTCTGCATAACCTTCCTCTCTGGGCCCTAAGGGCCTGAATCTTCTTTTTTCAGTGCCAAAAACTGAAGCCCCAAGTCCTCTGATGCCACATATTAAGTGCTTGGTGGAACACCTGACCCCCAGATAGGAAAAGACTGCCACATGAGCCTACTGTATTTGAAAGTCACAAATACCCAAAAAAGCACAGCAGCTAAATAAAGAGTGTAAATGTGTGCTCCCAAAAAGATACTGGTCTGAGAAATCTACCAGAAAGAATACTCGGATCTGTAGTTCCTTTTACTAAATATGCAGGCAGCAGGCTCAGCCAACCTCACCCACAGGTGGGCCACAAAGCCACACAGCTAGCTTGAAGAAGCAGAGAGCCAGGGCCCAGCCACTGGGCTCCTGAAGACACAGAGAGGAGGCAGCTCTGTAAGGTGGGGGCCTGGGGCCACTGGATCTTACCAGCTCCCTGGCACCTGAGAGGTGTGAGCCAGGAAGCCAACCACATCAGAAGCTGGCTGCCCGCCGGCCCAACTGCCCAACACCTCCAGAGGAGTCGGCTTTCCAGGACTGGATTTTATGCACCACAAAGGTACTGGCCACTGTTGACCAAATCAAGGCACAGTTGCCTGAAGGACAGCCCACACAGAGACCAGACAGAAAATGCCTTACTACAGAGCCATTTAGACATTTTTTCCTTTCTCTTTTTATTGGTTAGACACACATAATAACATTCATGATACGGAATTTGTACCTGTACACCATAAACCTTGCTTCTTCTGTTTTTCCCATTCCCCTCCCGGTCTTTCAACCCCTCTTGAGTAAGAATATTCTCACTTATCATGCAAAGAAGGATCCCACCAAGGTCTCACTCCTTTGCCAGTCTACCCAGCTCCCTCGCAGGCCAGCCACAATACCCTCCAGACCCATGCAGTACTCCTTCACTGACCCAGTTCTACCAGGTGTTGATCCTTTCTCAGTCTTTATGTTAAAGATGAACAAAAACCATTATGTTAATAATTCTCACAAAGCTTGACATTATGCTTGGTAGGGCTGAGGTAACTAGGGTTCCTTGATAGGATCTAAACATTCAGTTTCAGTAACCCATGAAGGCTACTCTAGACAAGATGGAGCAGTGTTTTCTAAAAAATATTAACTCCCTTCCACAAAGGGATTTTAGTACTCTCTACTTGTGAAAGACAGGACTCTGGATCTTGAAAGTTCAAGAAAAATTTACTACTAGCTTCTAGTTTGCCTTGATTCAAAGTTTTCGTGCTGCATAACCAGTTTCTCTTTACCTCTGGCTTCTTTCATACCCCCCAAATAAGCCAGTCCCAGAAACAGAATCTCATTCTTCTTAGCTCCTACCATATGACTAATTTATAGTCTTTGAAGTCCTTATACCAGGGCCAACTGGTAATTTCCTCCTCTTCTATACAATGACTACTGACCGCCACTCTAACCTCTGTATGAACCAAGAATGTCCTGTGCCTTCCATGGGTATGGAACCATGCCCTGTGAGAGCAGGGTGATGCAAGAGCAGAATCTCCCTGCCACAGGGCAAATGCACGGGGACTCCACTCAAGTTTAGGTGCATGTTCCTAAGGCAGTAGCTGATGGCTCTTTAGGCTTAAATGCACCTTTAAAGAAAGACACAAATACTAAAGGCTGGGCTAGCAGTTAGCATGTGATGCGAAACCGTGATTTTGGTTTTTGTTCACATTTGGATTCAGGGGACTAAGGGTAGGGGTGGAGTTATCTTTTTGTGTTGTTATTGTTATTCTGACTCAAAGAGGCAGACGTATGGGAAGATGTCCCAGAAAATATCCTCCACTGGCCAGAGGAAGAGCAATACTTGAAAGGAGTACTTGAAAGTGCTCCAACTTTTTTCCTGTCCCCCATCCCAATGGCATCCCCAGCCAAGCCATCAAAGCCTTGCCAACACAGTTCTCTTCTTCTGCACAGTCCTGGGCTCCCCACCAATGTCTCAACTGCAGCTAAAATAATGTCTTCTTTTATCCCGACTGCGCCTTTTCGATCCTCAGCCTGCCTATAAGCTGACTCCTCCAACCCCAGGAATTTAGACAGTGCTGTCCCCTAGGAAGAGCTGTTCTAGCGTAGCACCAACAATCACAGCCTATCTAGGGAACTGACTGCTGTCCGTCCAGCACCTGTCCTCTGGGCTGTAGGGGTGAGGTGAGGGTCCTTCTGTCTGCACAGAGCTCAAGCCCCAGAGAACTCCTCCCCCATCGCTGGCTCTGCTGTCCTCTAGCTCCTCCTCCAGGCCCTGATCCTCCTTGTTATTGAGAAGAATTTCACCTATTTTAGCTGAGAACTTCTGAATTTCATTTTGCCTCTTTTTGGAGGGTGGGGAGGGGGTGGAGTTGGGAAATAGGTGGCTATGCTCTCATGGCTTTAATCTTATATAATTATAAACTGGGCATGGTAGCACATGCCTATAATCTGGGAGGCTGAGGCAGAAAAACTGCAAGTGAGAGCCCAGCCTGGGCAACTTAGCAACTTAGCCTGGTTCAAAAGAAAAAAGCCAAGGACTGGGTCACAGCAAAGGCACTGGTTCAACTCCCAGGACCATACCATTAACTTTGAACACACATGGCTACAGTTTTCGAGATCTGGGGAGGGGGTCTGCATTGAACCTACCATGTCTGGCCGTGTCTTGTCCTATTATCTTCCTGCTTGCAAGGCTAACCTCAAGGGGGCCAGGGAGATAGCTCAGAAGAATAAGCACTTGCCTGGCAAGCACAAGGTCTCGAGTTCAATCCCTAGTATCACCAAGAGGCTGACCTCTTTTGACCTGGTATGAACTTATTCTGAAAGCCATAGTTCTTGACCCAAAATCACAACTGCCCAAAATGCTCACTACCCAGCTTTGCCTGTACCCAGATGCTTGGGTGACTTTCTGCTTCCATGGTGACGTGGATCTCAGAGGTCTCCCACTCTGTTTTATCCCACTCTCACCCTTGCAGCCTTTCCACCAGTCCTCAAGGCAAGAACAGAACAGCAAAACACCTAGCATCTTTTCATCTTGCCTCAAGTCACAGCTGAGATGAAAGCCACACAGGACTTTAGGAACCCAACCCTGGCAGGTGAGGACAGAGCGGCAAATTCACAGCAGGAAGTGACCTACTGCTGCTGTAGGCTCCAAGTACCAGCAACTCTGCCCCACTCCCCTTCGTAGGCCTGGAAAAATGGCCTGAGACACAGCATCAAGCCCCAGAGGGAACACCCTATCTTCTAGCAGCTTCAGCATGTCTATGTGTTTGTACTTACACACACGTGTATGGGTGCGTGCACATGCATAAGCATGTGTACCAGGACATGTGGTTTACCACCCTCCCAGCTGGTATGTACAAATACCTTAACTCACCACTGCCATGGAAAATAAGATGCCCACCGGAGACACCACCTGGACCCTCAACATCCTGCCACATGAGCAGTGCATCCCTGGCCCAGATCCACCCTGCCCACTGAGTGGCCCTGCTTCGCACCAACCTGTACTCTCCCATGAACATTCTTCCTTCTGTAGACCTCCCTACCCGAGGGCATGAACTGCAACCACTGAGTCATCAGTGCGTGCAGGAAGCCGCTCTCGGCCCAGAACCTGAGCCGGTTCCTAGAGCAATTCTCAGGTCTCTTTCGGCTCAGCTTATCCAGGGTGCCCCTCCCCCCTAAACACACACACACACACACACACACACACACTCTCTCTCTCTCTCTCTCTCTCTCTCTCTCTCTCTCTCTCCAACTTTTCAACAGCTCTCCTTCCGCCCACCCACTAATGAGATGGCCTATGCATTCAGCCCACTCGTAAGAAAGTTAAGGGAACTGTCTGAAAATTCCTGGGACAGCACAAATCTTAAACATATAAACACATACACACACACACACATTCACACATCTACTCCAGCTCTCCAAATCCTACACTAAGCTCTGTAACCTGACAGTGCTGTGGAGACATTCCATGGGAACCATCCACCACCATTCCTATTGCTGCTGCAAGACAAAATCCACTTTACCCTGCGACTTCTCACATAGATCTTTCACATTCTTGGGCTGAAAGCTGAGCACATAAGAGAAAGGAGCACCAGGAACGTGGGGAAGCCATTGTCACTATAATGAGATGTACCAACAGTGTGCTACACTCCACAGGGGTACCAGGACAATTGATTTACATTTTTTGTTTAGTAAATAGAGTGAGCCACATACGAAAACTACACTGGCAGGACACTCCCTTGGGGATCATGCCATTATGAACCAGGCCAAACAAAGGACTGTCCAGGGACACTATTAAGAAGGTGAAAGGGCTACCAGGCTACAAAAGAATGAAGGCAGGGGCCTGGCAGGATGGCTCAGTGGTCTAAAGCGCCTGCATAGGAAAGCTTGGGCGGCTGCAGGGACCACAGTTTGACCCCCTGCACCACATGCTGCACCAGCCCTGCCCTCAGGGCAGGCTGAGCCAGCCATAAAAATAAACAAAAGTTCTGAAACAAGGAAAAAATAAATAAATAGATAAATAAATAATTAATTAATTAAAAAAAAAAAAAAGAATAAAGGCAGTTCGGACTTCTTATAAGAAACTCTATGGGCTTTTTCCCCCCAGGGGTAAGGGAGTGGGGGCATACTGGAAATCAAACTCAGGACTTTGTTCTTGCCAGGTCTTTCTTATAAGAAATTTTAAAATAAAAGGTCTTCAACGTAAGTTTGGAAAGAAAACATCTCCACATAGCGTATAAGGGCCAAGAACACCCTGGCCCTATGGGACAGCTTCTGTACCACACAGCAATGGGAAATATGGGACCCATGGGGCCAAGCTCTATGTGACCGGTTGGTTGCCCTGGGCAGGCCCATCATATTGACTTGGGCACTGTCTACTACGATTCAGCAAAAGTTACTGAAACTGAAGTCAGGTGGAATTGATCAACTTAGACTTCCAATGCTGCATCCCATTCAACAACCCTTCCACGTCCTGTATCTTCCTGTCATTTCCCATTCAAATATTTATTGGTACAAGGGTAAGGTCAGGCGCAGCTGCCAGGCCTCTTTTGTCTCATCATATGCAAATGTAACTAAAACAGAGGAAACATCCTGCAGCAATGGTCTCCCCACAATGCACACCCTTCCAAGCCCTGATACCTTTCCACATCAGTGCCCTGCTTGCATAGTTGGATTCAAATTCATATTCGAACAGCTAAGTGACCCCCTAAGACATTTAGGAGATATTCTCATCAAAACATTGTGACAGGGGCCCAGCGGGATGGCTCAGTGGTCTAAAGTGCCTACTCGGGGAAGCTTGGGCGGCTTCAGGGACCACGGTTCGATCCCCAGCACCACATGCTGCGCCAGCCCTCGCCTCCGGGCGGGCTGAGCCAGCCATAAAAATGAGTGAATAAAAACAAACAAAGGTTCTGAAACAAGAATAAAAATAATAAATAAATAGTGACGGGTCCCTACCCTACAGAGCAACTGCCAGGATTAGTAGCAAGCATATAGGCGGAGGATCTTTGAAAGATGAACTTTTAGGTTATGACTTAGCACCTTCCCCTGATACTCAGAATATCTGAGAAGCTAACCCAGAGGTCTAAATTGTGTCACAATAAGCAGACATGTAGTAACTCAGTAAAAGGAAAGATAAATTGGGCTAAGCACCATGAGAAAAGTCAGTCAAGGGCATCAAGAGTCTGAAGTTCAGGGCCCGGCGGGATGGCTCAGTGGTCTAAAGCGCCTGCTTGGGAAAGCTTGGGTGGCTTCAGGGACCGCAGTTCAATCCCCGGCACACATGCTGTGCCAGGCCTGCCCTCGGGGCAGGCTGGGCCCGCCATAAAAATGAGTTCTGAAACAAGAATAAATAAATAAAATTAAAAAAAAAAAAAAAAGAGTCTGAAGTTCAGGGTCAAGGGCCAGCCCAACCAAGGTCCCAGAGATCTCACCTATTCGGCAGAGAAGCAAGTCGAATTGAACAGCATCTTCCCAAAACCCATTTTTCCTGGGAGCCTCAGAATATGACCTTATTGGGGCCCGGCAGGATGGCTCAGTGGTCTAAAGCTCCTGCTTAGGAAAGCTTGGGCAGCTGCAGGGACTGCAGTTCAATCCCCAGCACCATATGCTGCGCCAGCCCTGCCCTCAGGGCAGGCTGAGCCTGCCATAAAAATAAATAAACAAACAAACAAACAAAAGTTCTGAAACAAGAAAAAAAATAAATTCAAAAAAAAAAAAAAGAATATGACCTTATTTGGAAAGAGCCCTTTAGAAGTATAGTTCAATGGCAATGAGGTAATGCTTTAGGGTGGTCCCCAAAGGTCAACGACTGGTGCCTTAGAAAAGGGCAGCGCACCGAAACACAAGCAAGGAAGAAGGCTCCATGAAAATGGAGCAGGCAGGACTGGAGAGATAGATCCGTGGCACAAGTGCCTGCCTAGCAAGTGCAAGGTCATGAGTTCGAACCCCAGTCCTGGGAAAGAAAGAAAATGGAGAAGGCACAGAATGACACAAGTGGCAGCCACCATGAGCCACAGGGGAGGGGCCCCCACCTGGAGCCCCTGCAGGGTGCACTCCCTGCTGACACACGCATCTTGGCCTCCTAGCCCTCAAAGCTGCCCTGAGAACAGGTCTCTGCTGTGTAAAGCCACCCCATTCGTGATGCTATATTACAGCATCCCCAGGAAATGAATACATGGCTTCTAAATCCTGCACCAGGATCAGTCTGGCCTGTGCTACTTCCCACCTGCCCGGGCGCAGTCACTTCCATTCCCTCTGTTCGGAACTCTCTCTCTACCTCACTTGCTCCCTCAAGCTGTCCTGGGATGCAGCGTTCCCGAAGCTCCTTCATCAGGGCTCCTTCCTGCTCAGCCTGCAAGTCCTGGTGCTCCTGCTCCACTGCCCTGAACATAATGTAGAAGATTTCACTGTGTATAGCAAAGGACATTAAACAGTGTGGACCTTGTGAAGGTAAGGAGTTTTCTCCTTTTGCCCCCATTGCAGTACCCCTAGCACCTGGTTCATCACCTGGCCAATGAGAAGCTCTCCAACAAGGTCAAGAGCAGAGAGGAACAGCAGAAAGGACGGTCTCGCAGAGGCACTGGCACCAGGAGCGGCTTCGAGCTGCTGAGGGCTACACAGCAGCAAGGAGCGAGGGAGCCCTACTGAGGAAAACTGCAGCACAGCGGGCAATTCGGCTGCGTTTTTTTGTTCTGTTTTGTTTTAATGTGTTGGGGATCAAACCCAGAGCTTATTCTCTAGAAAGAGACATGGAAGGGTGTGTGTGTGTGTGAGTGTGTGTGTGTGTGTGTGTGTGTGTGTGTGTCTGTGTGTGTGTGCGCGCGCATGCATGCACGTGCATTTTGCTGTGGATAAAACCCAAGGTCCTGCATAGCCTAAGCACAAACTCTACCTCTGAGCTACAATCTGGCCCTAGACTAGATAAAGCTTCCCTGGGGGCAAGGGGTGACACCCCTCCTCTGCATCTCACAGGGGCCTGGCCTCTGCCAAGTACCACCCCCACTGGGTGCAGCAGTGCTTTTCTTCCCTACCTATAACCATCACATCTCCAAGCTGACACCTTTCCCTGGGTGACAGAGGCAAAGTCACGGCTCTAAGAGCCCTAGACAGAGTTGCAGTTCAGTGACAGTGCATACAGCCAGCACAGAGGGCACAGGCTGACAGACCCAGGCAGCTAACGCCGGGAGCCAAGCAGCCAGGTAAGCGGAGGTGGCAACCTAAGAGCTGACGTGGTTACAAAAAGAAGTGGGCCCTGGTGGCCCTAAGTTACACATCCCTGCCACAAGGGCCCATCACACTGCTTACACTAGCCAGCC